>CAUYSK010004387.1:0-40474 GCA_963575035.1 Avahi laniger | reverse complement strand
AAATACTCTCCAGGGATTAGGGGGATGGGGGGCGAATCTAAGACTAAAGGACACGGGGAGCACTAAAGGGAGGGAAGGGCATGCCTTTAACCTGCATTTGGGTGAGGCAAAGACATAAAGTGTAACTAGAATGTTTGTACCTTCACAATACCTTGGAATAATAATATAAAAAATAAATAAATAAATCAATAAAAAAAAGAAGGTCTCCAATATTATATAAGTTTCTGGCCCCATAAAACTCAGGTATTTCTGCAAGAATGGAAAAACACACTCCACATGTACTCACTATTAAATTGTAACTAATTGATCAACACTCGTGTAGCATATGGAAGTAAAACTCAATGGAAATCAAGCAGGTGGCGGGGGACGCGGGGGGGGGGAGGGGATGGGTAAACTCCCACCTAACAGGTACAATGCACACTGTCTGGGTGATGGATACACTTATAACTTTGACTCAAACTGTACAAAAGCAATTCATATAACCAAAACGTTTATACCCCCATAATATTCTGAAATAAAAAAAAAAAACTGAGATATGTCCCTAAAGGATGTTCAGTAAATATTTGGTACAGGAGTGAATAAATTCTACAATAAGATAAATTTCGATTTATCTGATACAGTATCTTAATTTTATTAAAAATGTAAGGTAGCTAAATGAAATGCCTGAATCTTTAAAAACCACTTTAGTACATTGGAAAGAAGTTGGAAAAAGCATACACTTTAGAGCCAAATAGAAATGGATTTACATCCTTTCTCCTAATAGTGTAAACTTGAAATTGTTTAATTTCCTCGTGCCTTATTTTCCCTGTCTGTAAAATGATGATAATAATATTTACTTTGTAGAATTATTCCGGGGAGGAAAAGAGATGATGTAGGTATACCGCTAAGTCAGACTGCTGAGCCTGAGGAAGACATTTAGAGGAACGTGAGGAGGCTTGGGGTAGGGGGTGAACACACAGATGCTGAAATCAGATTACCTAGTTTAAATCTTCACTCTGCAGCTAGTTAGCTATACAATCTAGGACAAATTATTTAACCTTTCTGTGCCTTTGTGTCGTCATCATTAAAATGGGAAGAAAAATAGTACCCATGTTAGAAGGTGGTTATTGAAGATTAAATGAATTAATATTTCTCAAGCACTAAGAATATTGCCTTTGGCACCTGGAATGCTATATAAGTATATATTAAATTGTCATCTATTTATTTAGTGAAAATCTTTATTCCAGTAGACCAGAACTGTTCTATTAGGTACATGCTATAGAAGAATAACCATAGCATTATCTCTGAAAATGTGGGACGTTTGTTCTAATTAAATCCACATTTCATTGTTCGGGTTTCTTGTAGCTGCAGTTTTATAGACAACTTTTTGAAAAGCCAAAGTTTTGAATCTATGGCAACATGTTCTGCCTTGTTACTATACATAAAGACTCCAATTATACTGCTTGGTTACTACCTTCGAAAGTATTTTTGGTAACAGTTGAACAAAAAGAATTCCAACAAAAAAACTATTGTTTGCTCCGGGATCTAAGAAAGTTTAATTAAAATGCCAACATGATCAAGCAGGCTAAGAATGTTTCCTAATTATTCCAATTAAGAGTCAGTAAGATTTGATTAATATTATTCTGACTGCTTTAGGCTCTGACAGATCTGTATATTTTCATTTCGTTATTCATCTCTAGTATATCCTATTAATTATCTCTCTCTTTCTCTCTGCCTTTCTCTTCTTCAATATAATCCTTTTTTTAAAATGGTCTCCAGAGCTTTTTGCTTAAAATAGTAAGAATCATTTTAAGTGCTACAGTTAATTTTAGTCAAAACTTTAAATATCATTTGAGTTAATTCATATCTCAGATTCTTCATATAAAACAAATATGTGAGTTTTTTTTTTAAAAAAATGGAGTTTTCCTAGGCTTGATATAATTTACTATGTAATTTAGTGTCTACCAGGGAAATAAAATGGTTATTTATATTTCCCAGACTCAGAAAATTAGAGAAACATTGAACTGTGCTGATTTTTTAAAACACACAGTTGGAATTGTTTAGTAATGCTTCATGTGTATGCAGAAAGCCCAGCACATATTAAAATAGGTGGAGCCGATTTATCATCAGAGCTTGTATATTCAATATCCACCCAAAAATCACATAAATGCTGTGCCACATTTGAAGTATTAAATGGACAGAGGTCTAAAATCCAAAGTTACAACTCCCAAAGAAATGATCACTTATTCTTTTGTATATTTGGAATAATAAATTCTTGGCTTAATATATAATTCTGAGTAGGTGAAATGGTTTTCTTTGGGGAAAATGCATAGTTAGTGCTTATTTTCAGCTGGCAATTGTGCTGGCATTTTAAAATATGTTATTATACCCAGAGGTTTTGGAAATGGTTGCATGTTTTATAAAAATATAAATAAATATGAGATAGAATTATGCTGCAATTTCTGTGAAAATCATAATTCAGAATTCAATGCCTTTTGTATTTCTAAACCTCACCTGCATAAACATAAAAATAAAATGTGAGTTTTAAAAAGAAGGGCATCTATAGTTCTTTTATGTAGTTAGTTTCATAATTGTGTGTATTAATAAACACACAAATACATGAACACACAAGTTTTTGGTTTTTCTTCTATGAAAAAAACCTAAAAAATTACAATGATATTAAGACAACATATGAAATACAATGGCGTAAAGAGTTCCTGCTTTTTATCCTCGAGTTAGTCAGTCTCTCTCTTCTCTCTCTCTCTTTCTCCTTATTTAAGAATTTGAAAGAGAAAACAAAATATATGTACTATTTCCCACAGGGCCACTATCATCACAGCTGAAAGCTATCACACCTGGCTCATTTCATCAATTTATATTCCTGGAAGGTAGCATTTTTGACAATGTTTTTATACACAAAATGCTCTTCAACTTCATTTACCCAGGCTGCATTTAGTAAAAGATAAAAAGAATTGTTATGATTACAATTATTATAATTTTACATGACAAAAAAGTTTTAATTTATCCAGCTCTTTATTGATGATGTAAAGAGAAATGCTAAGGAATGAAGTATATTTTTTATAAGAAATGAAGAATTAAAGCTCTTAAATGACATTAATGCCAAGGAAAATTCATCCATGAAGAGAATCAAATACAGCATCCTGACTCTTTCTTTGATGGCAAAAGGAAAAATTTGGCATGATATGGTAATACTATAATCATTTTACTGCAAAATAGATGAGAACCAGTCACTGTGTTATATACTAATTCTCTTTACTGTGCTATGCATCCTTTACCTCATGTTTCAGGTTAAAAGTGAAATGGGAAAATATACTTCTTTCTGGATTGATGACAGGCCTCAGTGAAATAATTCACATAAAATATTTAGTTAATGCCTTATATATAGTGGGTGCTCAGCAAATGATAATAACTATTTCAAAACAAGATTTTTGAAAATTACATTTTTCCCATGTCTAACTGTTGACATTTTTTCTCTTTCGAACTCATACCTTGACAGTTAACAAAGTGAAGAGATAACCCACAGAATGAGAGAAAATATTTTCAAACCATACATCTGGTAAGAATTTACTATTTAAAATATATAAGGAACTCAAAAAATTAATAACGACAAACAAATAATCCAATTCAAAAATGAACAAAGGACCAGAACAGGCATTTCTCAAAAGAAGACATACAAATGGCCAACAGGTACATGAAAAAATGCTCAGCATCACTGATTGTTAAGGAAATGCTGGCTCCCTCCTGTAATCTCAGCACTTTGGGAGGCCTACGCAGGAGGATGGCTTGAGGCCAGGAGTTTAAGTCCAGCCTGGGCAATATAGTGAGACTCCACCTCAAAAAAAATTAAATAAAAAATTAGCCGGGCATGGTGGTACACACCTATAGTCCCAGCCAGTCAGGAGGCTTGAGCCCAGGAGTTCAAGGAAACAGTGAGCTATGATCATGCCATAGTTCCAGTGTACTCCAGTCTGGATGACACAATGAGCCCCTGTCTCTAATTAAAAAAAAAAAAACTCACAATAAGATATTACTTCACACTTGTTACAATGGCTTTTATCAAAAAGATGACAGATAACAAGTGTTGGTGAAGATGCAGAAAAAAGGGAACTTGTGTTGTGCAATGTTGGTAGAAATGTAAATTAGTATAGCTATTATGGAAAATGGTAAGAAGCTTCCTCAAAAAACTAAAAATAGAACTACTGTATGATCCAGCAATCCTACTTGTGGATATATAATCAAAGGAATTGAAATCAATATGCGGAAGAGATATCTGCATTCCCAAGTTCACAGAAGCATTTTTCACAATAGACGAGATATGGAATCAACCTAAGTGTCCATCAATGGATGAATGTTTAAAGAAAATATGGTATATATTCATAATGGAATACTATTCAGCCTTAAGAAAGAAGGAAATTCTGTCATTTGAGGCAACACAGATGAACCTGGAAGTCATTATGCTAAGTGAAATAAGACAGGCACAGAAAACAAATACCACATGACCTCACTCGTATGTGAAATCTAAAAATGTTGATCTCATGGAAGTGCTGAGTAAAATGATGGTTACCAGAGACTGGGAAATGGGGAGGGAGGGAATGGAGAGTTTTTCAACAAAGGGTACAAAGTTTGAAATAGACAGGAGGATTGAGTTTTGAGATCCATTGCACCCAGGGTGACTATAGTCAATAATAATATCTTGCATATGTCAAAATCACTAAGCGAGTAAATTTCAAATGTCTCATCACAAAAACAATAAGTGAGGTGATGTATGTGTTAATTAGCTTGATTTAATTATTACACATTGTACACATATACTAAAACATCACATTGTATTCCATTATATATACAATTATGACTTGTCAATTAAAAATAATCTTAACTTAAAAAACTGATACCTTACTCCCATGCTTATAATATGCAACAGTATTATCTTAATAAAATATTTATCATCATTTTTCCATACTTCCTTTATATTTCACTATTCATTTGCTTTTAAATTTGTAATTATAAAAAATAGCCTTTTCTTTCCATTCCAAAAAAGATTTTTATAAGACTAAATGTGTTTTGAAATAAAGCTTCTTTACTTTAAATATGAAACATCTTTATTGTTTGCAAATTGTTTTTAAGAAATTTCTTCTTACATTTTATTTTTTTAGTAGCTGATGTACCTATAAATGACAATAGCATTAAATCACCATTTTTCCTTAACCATGAATTAATGAGAACATACAAAAGTTACATAATTTAAATTTCTTTATAGACTCTTCAATTTTGTTTCTAAGAAAGAAACAATGTCCACTACCATAGCCTCCTGAGCACTTAACAATTAAGTTAAAATTCAGACTTAACTATTTTAGGAGGAAAATGAACCTATGTTTAAACTTCAAAGTTACTTGGCATTAGGAAAGTGAGAAAGAAAATTTGGAAGTGAGGATTGGTTGAACTTGAACACTTCTCATCTTTGTCCTTTTGTGATGGTGCTTAATTTTAACTACGTAAATTGCATTCAGGATGCATGAGCTTTTTTATCTAATCACAGGCTGCCAAGAATCTGTTTAGACATTCACCTGGGTTAATATGCATATTATTGTTCTTCAGTTTGGAAAATGAAGCTTCAGACAGAATCCATTATCTGTGTGTGTTGGTTTTCCTCAGCAATTGTTTCCCAAATGCATATTAATTTTATTTTTATTATTTTTAGCTCTGCTCCATCTGGGTCCTTGTGCCCCAAGGCATAGCCCAGTTCTTGGATAAAAATACCTGTGACAACTTGTGGGGGCTAAGAAATGGTTTTCCAGTGTCAAAAATTGGGTAACCCTAGAAGACCTCAACCACCCTGAGAGCATGCAATTGCTTTGCAGTGAGTGACACTGGTCAGCAATCACTGGTCTTCCAAATATCTCCTCACTATTCACAGTGAATTCCAACAAATATCAGTCCCCAAAATGCCTAAAATAAGAGAGATCTGTGGCCAAAAAATTAGAAATAAAACTACATACTATAAGCCCACTGAAGAGTCAAGCAAGTTGTACATTACAGATGACAAGAAGGCCCTGAGAAGGCATTTAAAAAGTCTTTAATTTTGTTTAACTCCACACTTGCCAAATTTATTTGAGCATGGAACCCTTTAAACAGAACAGTTATAGAGACTTTTTCCTTTTTCCTTTTATGTGTTTTCTGAGTTTTCTATAATGAACACCTATTACTAGAAAAGAAAGCAACAAATGTACGAAAAATAAAACAATTAAAGTTGCTACACTAATAGAGTGGAATGTCTACGAATGGTCTGTGAGACCTGATTTTCCTCACCACATTTTTTTCCATACATATAGCACAACAAAAATCACATTCTTTGATCCATTTATTGTCAGAACAGCATTTCCAAAAGTACATTCTATAGACCATTAGTTCCCAGAGATATTTGTGACTGTTCCACAAAAAAGAATTTCAGGGCAAAAAAACGTGGAATCTACAAAGTTGTGACTGGCTTCTCAGAAACTTTAATATTCTAATGCACATTGTGCATTCCCCAAAGGAGCGAATTTGCTGTTTCAACAAATTTATTTGACCTTTTTGTTAGTAATATTTTCAAGTATTTTTTTTTTAACCAAATGTACTTTAGAAAACACTGGCTTAAAATTTTAGCTCAAGAAGTGTTTGAAGACACAATGATGGCATGGATTAAAATGGTCCTCAGCAGTTGATCCCAGACCCTGGTTGATGAGGTCTTGACAACAGAAAAAAATACAGAGAAATTTGCCTAATCCTTGTTAGGGACATCTCATACATCCAGGGACTTTATTTTAAGTGTCAAAGAAATATAGCTAGCTATTAATAGATAGCTAGATAGATAATTATCATAAGATGATAATGGTTTTATATATATATAACCAAAATATATTTCCCTAACTGAATGAAACATGAGAGAGAGAGCGAGAGAGAGAAAGAGAGAGCGAGTGTGTGCGTGTGTGTGTGTCATGTGTGTCCCTTCATTTCATTTGGTCAAACGATATTTACTCAACATCAATTCTCTTCCCAAAACAGGTGCAATACTGAATACGCGAAAGCGCTGAGGTGAGTTGACTCATGACTTCTGAGAGTTTAGTCTCATTGGTGAGGTAGCCATGCAAATAAACCCAATAATACTTTGACAACTGTAGAAACAGAGCTACATCTAGAAGGTCAAGGAGTCAAGGAAAGGGACCTAGAGCTTACAGAGATTTGGATCAGAAAATGTTTCCTAGAAGAGCAGATTGCTGAGCTAAGACCATGACCTCAATTCCACCTACTTCCCACCATTGCCCCCACTTGAAGACCTTATAAAGTATAGAATTGCATCCTATAAACAAATTTATCTTCTTTTTGTAGTTCTGACAACAGTTTGATAACAATGGCAATCTCTTCAAAATTTCAATTGAAAGTCATATTTGGCCAGCGGTAATTAAATAGTGTCAGTAAAATAACAAATGTGACCTACTGAGCTTTGTATAGAATGAGAAATTATCACTAACAAAGACAAAAAATAATATCGGCTCCAAGAATTAGATGGGACTATCACTCAGATTATCCATGTTGAAGAAAGTGAAAATCCTCTTTTTCGCTGACTGCAATCTGCTACTGAATTGAACCTTCGAACTATTGAATCATTAATTTTAAAAAATGACATTTTGCCAGCCAATTACTCAGCATTCCGTGACATGATCAATGATGTTAAAGGTTTTCAGCTGATTGTATTAATCAATTAAGCACAGAATATAAACAAAAAACAATTGTCAGCTGATCTCGATCCATTGCTGATGAACTGCTGTTTAAAACAGTTAATAATGAAGCAATGCTTGAAAACTAAGGGCAAAGGTCTAATTGATTTTTCAAAAGTAAGAACATTCTAAATGCTCAATTAGTTAATAATTTGCCTACTAATTGATTTCTTCAAGGTGTCTGACTGGCAAAATTGAGAAAGGTTCTATAATCACTATCCTTCTACAAAAAGCTTGTTTCTAGGCATCTAGGAAGGTCAGAAGATCAATTTAGACTCCCATTAATATTGTAGGAAACTTTCTCCAAGGATGAAAAAGGTACTATCAAGAACAAAGAAATCATCAACTAATAAAACTCTGGGGAGTGCTTTATGAAATGAACTAATTTCATCAAGAATACTAATAAATTAAATAAGAAAATATAATGAAATGATGCAAATATCTATTAGAAATAACAGACATTTACCAAACACAGAAGGAGAAGTTTGAGACTGAGAGACTTGTGATTAAAGTGCTTTTAATTACAGGTAATGAGCTAAATAAAGAGAAATGAACATATGAGGATGCTAAGAATTCTTCTGATTACATTGTATTCCCTAATTATGTATTTTTACTATACAGACAAGTTATATAACTTTTCAGTAATGGAACCTGACTAATGATATGTAGATGATGTAATAGAGATTACAGGTACTAAAAAAAATCCAAATGCATCTTGAGGGGAGATTATAATGCTAACATTTTGAATATTAGTAGCTAACATTTATTGGACACTTATTATGTGCCAGCCACTTTGCTAAACATTTTACATAGATTAACTCAGTTAATCCTCACAAATTCCTCTAAGAAGTTAAGTGTCTTTCCAGGCACTAAACAGTATGTCTAGAATTTGAATCCAGACAATAGGGCTGTAGGGTCCATGGCCATAACTTCTATATTCTCCTTTATCAAACCATGTTATATTTTAGCACTTTACATAGATTTTCCTATTTAATCTTACAATAACCCCATGTGTCAAATACTCTGTGTTAGATACTGTATACCAATAAAAAATTCTGATTGAGTAATTTTCTCAGGGCTCACTGGGCTAGTATATAGTCTCTTAGACATTTACGGGACTGACATCACAGCATATAGTCTTTGGGCACAAGTATGGACAGACAGACTGAGGTTCTCCCACTACTCTACTTCTTCACTCCACTCCTTCCAAAATTTTAATACAACCATATGACTTCACTTCTTTTTCAGGGGTGCTGTGAAAAGATTCTTTTTTCTAGACAGGGTCTTTCTCTGTTTCTTAGGCTAGAGTGCAGTGGAATTGTCATAGTTCACTGCAACCTCAAACTCTCGGGCTTGAGTGATTCTCCTGCCTCAGCCTCCCAAATACCAGGGACTACAGACATGTGCCACCATGCCCCACTAATTTTTCTATTTTTTGTACAGATAAGGTCTCACTCTTGCTCATGATTGTCTCGAAATCCTGGCTTCAAGCAATCCTCCCACCTTGACCTCCCAAAGTGCTGGGATTACAGGTGTAAGCCACCATGCCTGGCCTAAAAGATTTTTAACACATATAAATTGTGAATAAAAATTATTAGGTAGGAAGATATTTGCACTAATATGAATACATGCATATGTTTATTTGTATAAATATTCTAAGTTCATTACTGTAAGTTGCCTTATATCATGATCAAAAGAAAAAAAAACAGCATTACCTAAAAATATGAAGCATACATTAGTTGCTCAGCTAATTGACCAGGAAATAATTTCCTCCTTAAGAGCCACCTGAATCAATTAAAATGATCACATGGTTTTTGTTTTTAATTCTGCTAAGTGGTGAATCACATTTATTGATTTGTGTATGCTGAACCATCCTTGCATCCCTAGGATAAAACCCACTTGATTGTGATGGATTACCTTTTTGATGTGTTGTTGTATTTGGTTTGCTAGTATTTTTTGAGGATTTTTGTGTCTGTGTTCACAAGGGATATTGGTCTGTAATTTTATTTTTTTGTTGTGTCCTTTTCTGGCTTTAGTATTAGAGTGATACTGGCTTCATAGAATGAGTTAGTGAGTATTTCCTCTTTCTTGATGTTATTTAATAAAATCCAGCATACGTTTATGATAAAAACCCTCAGCAAACAAGGCATAGAAGGAATACACCTCAAAATAATAAAAGTCAAATATGTCAAACCCACAGCCAACATTATAGTGAATGGGGGAAAGTTTAGAGAATTCCCCCTCTGGACTGGAACAACACAAGGATGCTGACTTTCACCACTTCTAGTCAACATAGCACTGGAAGTTGTAGCCAGAGTAATCAGACAAGAGAAAGAATATCCAAATCAGGAAAGAGGAGGTTAAACTGTTCCCATTTGCTGTTAATATGATCTTATATCTAGAAAACCCTAAAATACTCCTCAGAAAGACTTCTAAAATTAATAAATAAATGCAGTAAAGTCTCAGGTTACAAAATTAATGTACATAAACCAGTAGCATTTCTATACACTTAGAATAGTCAAGATGAGAGTCAAATTAAGACCTCAATACCATTTACAATAGCTACAAAGAAAATAAAATACCTAGGAATATACTTAACCAAGGAGGTGAAAGATATCTACAAGGAAAACTATGAAACACTGATGAAGAGATCAAAGATGACACAAATAAATGGATAAACATCCCACACTCATGGATTAAAAGAATCAACATTGTTAAAATGTCAATATTGTCCAAAGTGATTTAGAGGTTCAATGCAATTACCATCAAAATAACAATGGCATTTTGACAGATATAGAAAAAACAATCCTAAATTTCATATGGAGTCAGAAGAGAGTCTGAATAACCAAAGTCATCCTAAGCAAAAAGAATAAATCTGGAGACATCATATTACCTGACTTCAAATTATATTACAAGGCTATGGTAACCAAAACAGCATGGTACTGGTATAAAGGTGAAACATAAACCAGTGTAACAGAATAGAGAATCCAGAAATATACCCACATAGCTATAATCAATTGATTTTTGATAAAGCAGACAAAAACATACACTGGGGAAAGGATGTCCTATTCAATAAATGGCACTGAGGAAATTGGATAGACACATGCAGAAGAATCATACAGGACCCCTATCTCTTCCCATATACAAAAATTAATTCAAGATGGATTAAAGACTTAAATATAAGACCTGAAACCAAAAAAATTCCAGAATAAAACATAGGAAAAATGTTTCTGGACATCAGCCTAGGCAAAGAATATGTGACTAAAACCCCAAAGACAAATCTGACAACAAAAAAAAATAAATAAATGGCACTTAATTATATTAAAAACATTCACACAGCAAAGAAAGTAACCAACAGAGTATGTAGACAACCTACAGAATTGGAAAAAATATTTGCAAAGTATACATATGACAAAGGACTGATATCTAGAATCTACAACTAACTCAAACAAATCAACAAGAAAAAAACAAGTCCATCAAAAAGTGGATAAAAAACATGAACAGATTGTTTCAAAAGAAGATAGACAAATAGCCAATAAACATACAAAGAAATGCTCAATATCACTAATCATCAGGGAAATGCAAATTAAAATCACAATAAGATACCACTTTACATCTATCAGAATGGCCATTATTGTAAAATCAAAAAACAATAGAAGTTGGGAATACTTATATGCTGTTGGTGAGAATGTAAGTTAGTATAACCATAATGGAAAACATTATGGAGACTCCACAAAGAATTAAAAGTAGATCTACCATTCCGTCTAGTAATCCCACTACTGGGTATCTATCCAAAGGAAAATAAGTTGTTATATAAAAAAGACACTTGCATCCAAATGTTTATCGCAGCACAATTCACAATTGCAAAGATATGTAATCAACCTAAGTGCCCATCAACTGAACACTGAAAAAAGAAAATGTGTGTGTGGGGGGTGTGTGTGTGTATACACACACACCATAGAGTACTACTCAGCCATAAAAAGGAACAAAATAATGTCTTTTGCAGCAACTTGGCTGGAATTGGAGACCATCATCCTAACTGAAATGTCTCAACAATGGAAAAACAAACACCACATATTCTCACTAATAAGTGGAAGTTAAATAATAGGTATACATAATCATAAAGTTGCATAATGGACAATGGAAACTAAGAAGGGGGAATGAGGTGAGGGTTAAAAACTTACTTATTGGGTACAATGTACACTATTCTGGTGACGGGCACATTAAAAACCCCGACTTCTGCATTATACAATTCATTCATGCAAAAAAAAATTGTATACCCTTAATATTTTGAAATAAATGAAAAAAAAAAAAAAAGAACCACCTGGCCAGGCAGGGGACCCAGTGGAACAAGGAACAAGAAGTGAGAGATGAGGCAGATGAGAGTTCACTCTGAGTATAGGGACCAGTGCTGGGACCGAGAGTCTAGGCTTTGGTCTCTAATTTCATAGTAACCCACAGTAAGCAGCAGTTTCTCCATAGCCCTACAGGAAGATTGCACGTCTATTTCCTTCACCCTTTCTATCTCTTCATTTATCCCCTGGGTAAAGAGAGATGCAAATATGATGAAGATATAAACACATTTTTAAAAATCAGAAGCACCTGCCTTTCTTTTTGGTTTATTCCTGAATAACCTTGAGTTGAAATTATTTGCTATTAAAATATGATGCGTAATTAGGATTTTAAGTTTCTAATCCAATGTCCTCTTTCTCCTTATTATTAAATTTAGAAATCATCATTCCTACTACCTCGTGTGAATGTGAAGATCAATGAGATAATTTACCCATGTGCCTGGACACAGCAGGTGTCAATGCACGTTGAACTTCATTCCTTTCTGCCTGTCCTCCACAGACCCATCAACCCTCCTGCCCATTTACTTCCTCACTGCACTGAAGAGACAATTGCTGTACCCAAGTGTTATAAGCCAGTCATCCCCCTCCAGCCTCAAGTTCCAGTCATATGAGTCGAATCCTCCAAGCTGCACATTTTCTTACCAACTATGCTTCCCTCCCTCTATGGTTATCTGTAGGTCATCCAGGCCTGAGTGAAAACCTAGAGTTCATTGTCCTTTTTCCCTTTAACGCTGCTACTGTTCAGTTCGCCATATGCATTGCCTGAAGGAAAGGATCACACTGAATACAGAGAACAAAGAGTTATCTTGGCTTTGAAGTCCCAAATTTGTTTTTGAACATCATAGCTTTAAGAGTAAACTTGAAACTAAATTCTTTTAATTTATAAGTACCGTATTTTTTTTCTCTTTATGTAAAAAGTTGGGTGCCAAGCATCAAAGAAATTGTCTATCTAAACACTAGACTGGGAGACAGATAGCTAAGAACTCAGAATCCAACCGAAATTACTAGAAGAAGGTTTTCTCCTGAGAGATGTATGCATTTCTAAGAAGGTGCAGAAGGCAATGTTGGGGAGGTAGAAGAGAGGCATAGAGGGCTTAGGCAGAATCCATGAGCAAAGGGGCCTCAGTGGATAAAATCCAGTTGGTGGTTGAGTCTTAGGAAGATGTCACCATGACAACCCACATCAGTATCAATGCCATGAAAGCAACGTCAGGAACATTGTCATGGTGTGCTCAGGCAGAGGAGACCTTGGTCAACCCTCTGAGCTTTCTTCAGCTCTAGGGAGCATGAAAAACCCACCCAAAAGAGTCCTGTGATATTGAGACGATCAGAGAAGTGTATGAGAGAAGACATCAAACCAGAAGAGACCTTTCATCAGATAAGACAGATCCTGAGCAAGTGCATTGATTTGTTACTAACAATGATGGAGAATGACATGAAGTTTTCTTTGTGTAAAATGGCAGCTCAGGATAGCATTCACAGTATTTGCTTTCTTTAAAAATGTATACTTCTTTTATACCTGGGTTTATGGCCTAAAAACAATTATGTCCTCCACAATATAAAGGGTTTAATTCAAGAGATGTCTAAGCCCCTCCGGATTCACTAAAATGAATTGGAAGTTTTGTTTTAATGAATTAAAAAATGGATATGTTAACTTTCTTAGTCCATTCTGGCTGCTATAAAAAAATATCATAAACTGGGTCAAGAGAAATTTATATCTTATAGTTTTGAGTCTGGGAAGTCCCAGATCAAGGTGTTCATGTCTGGTGAGGGCCCACTTTCTGGTTCATAGATGATGCCATTCAGCTGTGTCCTCACATGGTAGAATAGGGGAGCAAGTTCCCATGAGCCTCTTTCACAAGGGCACTTATCTCATTTACTAAGGCTCTGTCCTCGTGACCTAATCACCTTCCAAGCTCCCACCTCCTAATACTATCACCTTGGGGGTTAGGATTTCCACGTATGAATTCTCAGGGAACATAAACATTCAAACCATAACATTGGCTAAGACTGATGTCAACCTGTATACTTTTAATATGCCACAAACAAAGATATTTTGTGGAGTACATCCAAGTTCATAACAGCATTATTCATAACAGCCAAAAATGGTGGAAGCGACCCAAGTGTCTGCAATGGATGAATGGATAAGCAAACTGTGGTCTATATAAAGCAATATTATTCAGCCTTAAAAATGAAGGAAATTTTGACACATGCTACAACATGTATGAACCTTGATGTTATGCCAAGTGAAATAATGCAGCCACAATAGGACAAATCCTGTACAATTAATTTACAAGAGGTGTCTAGAGTAGTAAAATTCATAGGGACAGAAAGTAGAATGGTGGTTACCAGGCCTGGGGATAGGGGACAATGGGGAGTTATTCAGTAGTTAATGGATACAGAAAAGGTAGTTATTTAGTGTTTAAATATTTAGGGGCATAAAGTTTCAGTTTTGCAAGATGAAAGGAGTTCTATAGATGGATGGTAGAGAATGGTAGCACAACATTGCAAATATACTTAATGTCATTGAACAGTACCCTTAAAAATGTTAAGATAGTAAATTATATTTATATATTTTATCACAATTTTTAAAAGAATTAAGGCAAAAAAAATTTTGTGAAACTCTAAGGAACTTCTGTTTGTCTCTTATGTACATAGCTTCTTCAAAGAAATCTTTAAAATATAACACACCTCTATATAAGGAAGTTATATGACTACCCAGGGCTATATAACTGCCAAATTCACCTCCAATTCTCCTGAGTACAAACCCAGCACTTTCTCCAACGTACTCTAATAAATGTACATTTGAGTGTATGTGAACAAATAGCATATACATAGTCAAACAAATATAAGTACAAAATATAATGTGCGTGGTTCTTACTAGCAGATAAAATATTAATAATAAAAACATTTGCTGATTATTTTAATGTTACTTTCAATTTGTGAATTTCAGATCACTTTATTTTAAATGAAAAAATATTTTCATAGTGTCTTTGATGCCCAATTATTCTACTAAGTCTACTTACAGATTTTGTTCTTTGAAATAGTAAATTAGGTTTACTAAGTATTTAAAACTAAGTGGTTCATTTTCATTGTCTCTAAAGCTAAACCCATGGAAATTTATCCTTCCTAGCTCTTTAGAATGTGTTTCTGAATTTTATATGCTGCCCATTTTTATTGAAGTCCAATAAAAAATCTATTTATTGTATACATATGTAAAATTGGAAATAGATGGCTGTCATTAAAATTGAGAATTATTTTGATATTATACAATATTTAGATATCATTAAAAAGAACTCATAAGTTCCAACAGACTAAAAAAGCTCACATTTAAAGTGACACAATGAGCAAATATATATTTATGATTGTATATTTAAGAGCTTATTTTATTACATTTTGTATTCATCTGAGGTTTTATTTTACTGTTTAAAAGGAAATAGAATCTTTGTTTTCTCTCTCCCACTCATACTTGGAAGAAAAGTAGCATTTTATGGTAGCAAGGGCATCGGCATGGAAATTGGGCATTCAAGGTCTTCTGCTATGCAACTTTGAACAAGTCTTTTCACCTCCCTTGAACTCTTTTTTCTCCCCAATAAGGTAAGTGAGTGAGAATAGCTGGACTCGAATGTCTTTCCATCTTTTATATTCCAAGACGCAATGCTTATGAGACTTTGATGTGTACATCAGATGCATTGGGTGCATGGGCTGCATCCAGCACACCTCATTCCCACAGTAAACTTATTGCCTTTCCTTCAACCAACTTGGACTAAACCAGCTTGACTCAACTTATAATTCCTGACGGCCTTCATTAATGATAATGATGATAATTACAGGTAATATTTATTGAGCACTTACTATGTGCCAGGCACTTTTTGTGGTACATTGGTTATAAAAACAGCTCCATTTCCAACCCACACCCCATATCTATGCACTTTGTAGATCCCCTATTATGGGGGGGAGTCTATCTCTCACCCCTTGAATCCAGGCTGGCCTTGATACATACTTTAGCCAAGGATGCTGTGGGCATAATAATACGCCAACTCTGAGCCTAAGCCTCTATGCTTGCTCTTGGAACTCCACCACCACCACAAGACCCAGCCCAGGTTAGCCTGCCAGAGATGAAAGAACACATTAAACAGAGGGTTAGCCTAGTCACAGCTGCAGACACAGGAGAGAGCCCAGCCAAGATCAGCAAAGCTCCCTAGCTGACCCGCACTGGCCACAGAGGCATGAGTGAGCCCCATGGAGCCCACGGCAGTTCATCAGAACCACCAGGTTGAAATAATAAACAGTTATTGTTTCAGGCTAGCAAGTTTGGGTGTGGCATGTAATGCAGTATCCTTGCGTCAACAGACAACTCTTACCCTGCTCTAGACACATCATACAGTTTACTTATTTACTCCTCACGACAGCATTATGTGAGCGGTATTACTACCCCACTTTAGAGATAAGGAAACTGAGGCACAGACAGACTAATTAATGTGCCCCAAATCACAAAACTACTTTATCTTACAAATAATAAAACACCATTGATTATAATATGCACCACTGTTTTATACAGCACTAAGAAAGAAAAATAATGAGACTTTTAAAAAGATGTATCTTAATTTTGGTGATGTCAAAGATGAAAAAGAAATACATCTTAGAATTGATGAAATCTGGGAGTAAGCAGTAGGGACCAGGAGTCTGGGCTGGGTGGTTTCACTTATTTGAAATAAATTGAGATACTCATGTATTTAACCAGTAATTTGGGAATTGTACACACCTTTTTTAAAAGTTTTCTAGAATGGCAGATGATGTGTAAGGGACTTGCTCCTCTTAAAAATCATTTGTTAGTACGCTGAGCTTTTAAATTTTTCTCTGCCCAGTTCTGTAAATTGTGCCATATCCTTTATGCTCTAGGTGGGACTTCTCTTCTTTGCTGTATATTTCATTGCCTGCATTATTTCATTAACATTTTCTCTTCCTAAGTCCCTCTCTGGTTGGTTGGCCCTCTAAAAATTCCTCCAATTTATCTATGTCTCTTAAAAGAAATTAGATGCTCACTTACTAAATATAGCATTAATGAGACCTAATCACTAGTGCTGAATTAGATTAATTACCTTGCTTGTTTTGAATGTGACACTCATCAATCAATTAATATTCCACATATGTGTGATTCCCCCCATTGTATATCCTAAGACAGATTAATCTGACCATGCCTTTTGGAGGTAGATAGACCAGGATCAAATACTGCTTCTTTCTGCCACTTACTATTTATATAACCTTGGACAAGTTACTTAATATCTTTAAGATCTAATGTCCTCATATAAAAATGGATATAAACACATTCCAGCCTGTATCTTTCAGGATTCGTTCAGAGAAACAGAATTAGTGGAGACAGGGGAGAATGTTTTACATGATTATATATGATTGATTCCAGGGATTTGATCTGATGCAGTTTTGAGAGCTGATTAGATCAACAAGGTGAGGCTGCTGTCCTGCTGTAGTTCAAAGTCATCAGGGCCAGCATTCCAGAGAAGAGATGAACATAAAGGACAAACTGAAACCAGCAAGAATCCACGAGAATGTTCTGGAAGCCACGTTGGTTTCTCACTGTCTTCAAACCTCCGGCATGAATGATAGAGATGTCCAGCTGGTAGGTAGCTTCCTCCATCACAGAGCTAAACACACACCTGGCCCAGGAGTTGGAAAAGCTGAAGCCTTTCTGAAGCTGAAGGATACAGCAGCGGCTGGGAGGTTGTAGACCTAGCAGTTTCCTCACGCTGCAAGGTGAACCAGCGTGTCCACAGTGCCATGCACGCACCACTGCAGCGCTGGGTGTCCGTCCTGCACTTACTGTTGCCAGATTTAGCAAATAATAATACAGCATGTCCCGCTAAATTTGAACGTCAGATAAGTAACAATTTTTAGGCATGTATAAGTGTGTCCCAAATAGCACATACAAATTCTCTTTTGATATAAATATGTGCCATGTAGTATTGGGACATACTTATACTAAAAAAATTATTTTTGTCTATCTGAAATTCAAACTTAATAAGGCATTCTATATTTTATTGGCAACTCTTACCTGCACTGGCTTTCAGAATATAAAAAGATTATTACCTCTGCTTTACTTCTGCCTTTACTTCAATTCACACAGAAAAAAAGTGTCTGTTGGGCAAATCAAAACACAATGACATAATACGTCAAACCCATTAGCATGGCCACTATCCAAAGAACAGAAAACAAGTGTTGACAAGGATACGGAGAAATCTGAATCCTAGCGCACTACCGATGGGAATGTAAAATTGGTCAGCCACTGTGAAAATAGTATGGAGATTCCTTTAAAACTTAAAAATAGAATTCCCATATGATCCAGCAATCCCACTCCCCATTATTCCATATGAAGTGGGAAAGGATTTACTATCCTAACAGCTCATTCCAGAACTCATCTTAATGAATAAAATCTCTTTGCGAAAATACCTCTTAGTAAGTTAGAAATCAAAGGGATGGATGTTAGACCAAGCCTAAGCCTCAGAAGAATTGAATGTTAAACTATTCTGCGTGAAATAAGGAGAGAAATGTGATTGTTTGGGAGAACCAAGGAAATGAGAAATAAGACGGGAGCAGAGAAACAAGGGGAGAGAAAGAGGTGAGCAAGACAAGAGATTCTGAGAGGTGGGAGGGGGCCAGGGCAGGAGAGCTGAAGGACTTGCTTAGAGTCATGCTGTCTGATGTTCCATTTGAATGGTTCTCTTCTCAGCCAAGTAGACCCCTTCTCTGTTTCCTCCCGCTATCCAATACCATCCTATCTACACCAATCACAGGCTTCGGTTTTGCCAACTATACTCAAGAATGGTGAGAAGAGATCATTATTGTTGTGATCGTTTTGGAAGAAGCTGAGTGTCACCTTTGTGAACAAAACAGAGACAACACAAATTCAAAGGAAGATGTAGCTACGAGAATATAAGCTGCTTGAGAATGCAAACAAATCTACAATAAGACATTGAAGTTTGCCACACAGATTTAAAACAAATTTAAGATAAATTCATCTACTTCTCAAGGAGCTGGAAAAATGTTATCTGGATAACACTTGGAAAAGTGTTATCTGAATAACACTTTTTTCATTTTTTGTTTTTTTGCAGAGGAGGTTAAAATGACCTTTCCTCAATGAAATAGTGGTAATAGCTATTCCTTTTTAAATGTCATTCCAATGTAGTCTCTCAATTTAGAAACAGTTATAATACTACTTTCCAGGAACACAAACACAACACAGACACACACACACACACACACACACACCCTAGAAAATATATTCTGAAAGAATTATACAACAAATTTGTAACAGTGATTGTATGAAAATACATGGCCTATTTACTTTCAACTTTGATATATTTCTGTATTTTTATAAGTTTCTTTATAGCTAAGATATATTACTATTTTAGTTGGAAATATAAAGGTTTGTAAAATCTTTTGGTAAAATAGGATTTACAACTGTCTGAGTATCTCATCACAGTGAAAGATTTTAATACACTTCTCTCAATAATTGATAATTAAGCAAGCAAAAGAAATCCGTAGGATAAAGGGCATTTAAACAACACAATTAGCAACCTTGATATAAGGGATACACATAAAACACTGCACTTAACAACTACAGAAGACATTTGTGTTTATAAAAATTCTACCATGTACTAGACCATAAACCAAATATGTCAACTTAATTTCTTTGCCTACCCATTTAACTACCTTTTACCACTTGCTGCTGTTCATCAGTGGTCTGTGGGTTATTCTCTCTTAGTCATCTTCCATCTTTCCAATAACAAACTTGTTAAGTTCCCAATCCCTTCATTACTACTTAGATGAGTCTCTCAAAAAAATCCTGAAAAATGTAAAGACCTTTAGCCACAAGCTCCAGAACTCAGCATCCTCATCTTTATGTTCGTCTACCAAGTTCCAATAGATGCTTTGTCCCTAGTATCTGTTCTACATCCTTTTCTCTGATCAGAACAAGATCTCAGCCTTTGTCCTTACACTCAAGTCTTCACCTTGGAAAATATCCCAATATTCCATGCTGCTCTTCTAACTAGCCAGTAGCTGGGGCCCTACTCACTGTTGACGGACTTTCTAGTTGCTCACTCTCTGTCCACCTAATTCCTGAGCTCTACAAGGCCCAAAACTGCATTGTGTTTACACTGGTCTCACCAGTGCCTTAGTCCCTGGCATATGGTGGTACTCAAATATCTGTTTATTTAATTATCTTGTGGATTTATGAATATCACCATTTTTTTATTCCCCTATTAGGATACTCACTTAGTATATAGAGAACTTCAGATCAACTGATATGTAAAACCACTATCTGTTATCTTTTGGCATATTTTCTGGGTGCCTGTTCTGTTCCTTCTTCTGGATTTCCTACCAACATCTGTAGCAGTGATTTCCTGGGCCTATCCCAATTGGACAATTCCATTTGCAGAAACTGAGCTATGTTCTACTGCATCAAAAATATGACAATAGCCATAGTGTGTCACAATGTGACCATAGAAAGTTCTCTGATCTGTGTAGGTTTTTGTTTCTTCATCTTTTGAGGAAAGATGTGGGACTATATGATCTCTATATTGCCTCCTCCTCTTAAATCTGAGCTCAAGCACTATTTTGACCAATAGAATATGAAAAAAGTAACAATGTGTTGATTTTCAGACCTGGAAATTGGCAGCTTTCACTTTCTGTCTCTTAGAACACTCACTCTAGGAGCCCTAAGAAGTCTAATGCTTCTGCTGGAGATATCATAAAAATAGGCCCTGAGGCTAAACTGGAAGAGAGAACAAATCAACTGAGCCCAGACTTCTAGTTGTCTCCACCAAGGCACCAGACAAGTGAGTGAAACCCTCAAGGACCCTCCAAACCAGGCAAGACTCCAGCTGAAAAACACCAAGCGAACCCAGTTGATAACCATATAGAGCAGAAGATTACCCAGCTGAGCCACTTCCAAATTCTTAACCTACAGATCATAAGCATAGTAAATTGATAGTTTTTATGAACTAAAAAAACTTAGAATATTTGTTACACAGAAATAGATAACCAGAAAAGGTAGATAGAGTTTTAGGTATTTAAAATGGGAACTTTGCTTCTAGCAAGAGTACAGTCTACATATTCTAAAAACCCTCCCATCATTAGACTCTTTAAAATACTAGATAAACTTTTTAAAAAAATTATTTTAAATGCATAGGTAAGCTCACAAGAGGATGAGAAAGTATTCAGAAGTGAAGGATCCCAGAATGAATCTGGACTAGTAAGCGGGTTCTAAAGCTGGCAGCTACCCCAAGGGCATTGGCTGACCTCCAAAAAGCAAGAACCTTGGGTTTTAATGGCTGAAAGTCTTAGGCCTTACAAAATAGGGAATTGAAGTGGAGATGCTGAACAAAGCCAAAAGCCTAAAGGGTTGCATCCTGAGTGAGAAACTGGATAGAAAAATATCGGCTCTGCAAAAGGATCTAACTAGGAAACTATTTTTGGCCTTGAGTGAAGGGAAACACAAAAAGAACATCTCTGATAATCTGTTAACAGAAGCAGTCATCACACAATGTATACACATACCAAAATATCACATTATACCTCATAAAATATACAGTTATTATTGTCAATTTAAAAAAATAAAAATATAACAACAAAAAGCAATCCTCAAATGGATTTGGGGATCCAACTCAAAACTATCTGTATGCTGCAAAAAAGTTAGGAAATTAATTTAAAGTGGCCTGACATTGGGAACTTAACAAAGACAGAGGCAAATCCCCTATAGGGAATGGACTCTTAATCCCAATCCAGTAGGATTCCTGTAGATAACGCAGTGGTGGGCTGGAGCTGACTCATGCAGACTTGCTTGAGAAAAAGCCAATCGTGTGCATCTCCTCCCACCTTCGCAAGAGGAGATGTTAAACGGGCAGTTTGAAGCTGGCTATGATGAGAGCGTTTATACCACAAACTGGGCTTTCTAAAATAGGAGCCAGTTTATCAGCACAAAACCAGAGAAAGGCCTCATATACATGAACTCACTATTAGAAACACCACAAAAAACAGTCAGTACAAACAAAAACAGCACAATTAAATCCCTCAAGGCTTCTAAGGATTGAATTATAAGATCAAGAATATGAAGTGAGAATCTTTTACATGCTCACATGCATGCTCCTCCCCGTGTATGCTCTGCTCGGAGCTCCTGGCCTTGACAGACAAATTTACTCTGATAGCACAGAGATTCTCAACTATTGGTTCAGCTTTAAAATATTTTTTAAATTATTATTAAATTATCTTTATTAGGAAATAATTTGCCTAGAATAAAATACACTTTTTTATTTTAAAATATTATGGGGGTACAAATGTTTTTGGTTACATATATTGATTTTGTTATGCTTAAGTCAGGGTTATAAGTGTGCCCATCACCCAGATAGTGTTCACTGTGCCAGTTAGGTAGATTTTAGCCTGTCTCCTTCTCCTCCCTCTACCTTTCTTGATTTCCACTGTGTTCCACTTCCCTCTGTGCATGTGTGTGCTCAAATGTTTGTTCCAATTTAATAGCAAGTACAAGTGGTGTTTCTTTTTCCATTCTTTAGATACTTCACTTAGGATAATGATCTCCAGTTACATCCAAATTATTGCAAAAGACATTAAGTCATCCTTCTTCGTGGCTGTGTAGTATTCCATAGTATACATATGCCACATTTTGCTAATCCACTCATGTATTGATGGGTTGATTCCACATCTTTTCAATTGTTAATTGTGTTGCTATAACATTTGAGTGCAAGTGTCTTTTTGATAAAATGACTTCTTTTCCATTAGAAAATACTCAAAAGTGAGATTGCTATATCAAATGTTAGGCCTACTTTTAGTTCTTTGAGGAATCTCCATACTGTTTTCCATAGAGGTTGTATCAAGTTGCAATCCAACCAACAGTGTATAAGTGTTCCTTTCTCTCTACATTCACACCACCGTCTATTGTTTTTGGACTTTTTAATAAAAGCTATTCTAACTGGGGTAAGGTGATATCTCATTGTGGTTTTAATTTGCATTTCCCTGATGATTAATGACATTGAGCATTTTTTCATATGTTTATAGGTCATTTCTCTATCTTCTTTTTGAAAGCTTCTGTTCATGTCTTTTGCCCATTTTTTAATGGAGTTGTTTGGTTTTGTCTTGCTAATTTGCTTAAGTTCTTTGTAGATTCTGGTTATTAGCCCTTTATTGGATGTATAGCTTGCGAATATTTTCTCCCATTCTGTAGGTTGTCTATTTGCTCTATTGATTATTTCCTTAGCTGTGTAGAAGCTTTTTAATTTAAGTAAGTCCAATTTATTCATTTTTATTTTTGCTGTGATTACCACTGGGGTCTTCTTCATAAATTCTTTGCCTAGGCCAATATCTAGAAGAGTTTTTCCAACATTTTCTTCTAGCATTCTTATGGTTTCATGCCTTACATTTAAGTCTTTGATCCATCTGGAATTAATTTTTGTGAGTAGTGAGAGATATGGGTCCTGTTTCATTCTTCTGCATGTGGCTATCCAATTTTCCCAGAACCTGTTATTGAATAGAGCTTCCTTTACCCAGTGTATATTGTTGTCTGCTTTGTCAAAGATCAGTTGGCTGTATGTGGATGATTTTCTATCTGGGTTCTGGGTTCTGTTCCATTGGTCTATGTCTCTATTTCTGTGCCAGTACCATGCTATTTTGGTTACTATAGCCTTGTAGTATACTTAGAAGTCTGCCAATATGATGCCTCCAGATTTGTTCTTTTTGCTTAAGATTGTTTTGGCTATTTGGGCTCTTTTCTGGTTCCAAATGAAGCATAGAATTATTTTTTCTAGATATGTGAAATATGACGTTGGAATTTTGATGGGAATTGCATTGAATCTGTAAATAACTTTGATTAATATGGACATTTTAATGCATTGATTCTACTGATTTATGATATGTTTTTCCATTTTTCGTGTCATCTTAAAATGCACTTATTTTTAGTGTACATTTAAATGAGTTTATGCAATGATATAAATTTATACATTTATGTAACTACCAACACAATCAGGCTACAGAATATTTCTATCACTCCCAAAAGTTCCCTCAAGTACCTTCTCTGTCAATCCCCAATATTGACGCTTGGCTCTAGGCAACTGGAGATCTTTTTGTCTCTGCAGATTAAGTATATCTTTTCAAGAGATTCATATATTGGAATCATAGTACTCTTATCTGGCATCTTTTGCTCAATATGTTCATGTTTTATCATGGTTTTCCCTTTTATCACTGAATAATATTCCATTGTATGGCTCTACCCCCCCAAAATTACTGTCTATTCACATGTTGATGAACACTTAGATTGTTTTTATTTTTCTCCTACTATGAATAAAGCAACTATAAACATTCATGAACAAGTTTTTGTGTAGACAAATATTTTTTCATTTCTCATGGATCAATACCCTGAGTGAAATTTCTTGGTCATATGGTAAATATATATTTATCTTTTAAGACAGTGGCAGTTTCTCAGAGTATATCATTTCATGTCCCTCTAACTATGTGTAAGAGTTACAGTTATTCCACATTCTGGCTTATATTTGATATTGTGAGTCTATTTACTAATAATTTTATCCATTCTAGTAGTTTCTCATTGTGGTCTTAATTTGCATTTCCCTTACAACTATGTGAGGATTTTTTCACGAGCTTATTAAATATGGCCTATTTTCTATTGTAAAGATTCTATTCAAATCATTTGCCCATTCTTTATTGAGCATCTCTTATTATTCATCTTTTTACTGAATTTTAAGAGTTCTTTATATATTCTGGATTAACATGCTACCTCTGTCAGATACAATCATGCATCACTTAATGACAGAGATACTTCCAGAGAAATGTGTCCTTAGGCAGGTGATTATGTTGTTATGTTTCCATAATAGAGTGTACTTACACAAACCAAGATGGTATAGCCTACTGCACACCTAGACTTTATACCATAGCCTGTTGCTCCCAGGCTATAAACCTGTACAACATGTTACTGCATACTGAAGGCTATTGTACCACAAAGGAAAGTAATCTTATGGGACCATGGTCAGTTGGTCCTTGACTGAAATCTCATTATGCAGCACATGACTGTATATGTATTGAGAATTTTTTCTCCCAGTCTGTGGCTTGTCTTTTCATTTTCTTATCAGTGTCTTTCAAAGAACAGAAGGTTTAAATCTTTATGAAGCCCAATTTATCAGGTACTTTTTCTTCTATAGTTCATGATTTTTGTGGTCTACCTAAAATATTTTGCATATCCCAAGACCAGGAAGTTTTTCTCCTATGATTTTTGTTTTATAACTTTATATTTAATGCTCATTTTATTTATATTAATAGCTTTATATTTTATGTTGCAGTTCAAGTAAATGTTTGTGCATGAGATAAAGGTTGGGTTTCATTTTATTTTCTCTTATGGATATCCAATTATTCTAGCACCATTAATTATAAGGCTATTCTTCCCCTTGATTACTTAGCACCTTGTTAAAAAATAATTGAACATATTTGTGGGCATATATATTTCTGAATACTCTATTCTATTCTATTAATGAATTTTTACATCCTCATGTCCCAATACCACCATGTCTTGATTACTGTAGCACCATAGAAAATATTGACATCAGATAATGTTAAGTCTTGCAACACTGTTCTTTTTCAAGATTCTCTTTGGCTATTTGAATTCCTTTTCCTTTCCATATACACTTTCATGTCAACTTGCTCATTTCTGTAAAAAAGTCTCCTGAGAATTTTGTTGTGATTCCACTGAAACTAGAGGTCAATTGGGCAGAATTGTCATCTTAACATTACTCTGCCTTCCAGCCCATGAATATGATTTCTCTCTACATTTATTTAGGTCTTCCTTAATTTCCCTCAGTAGTGTTTTATGCTTTTTTATGGTGCAGGCCTTGCAAATACTTTACTAAATTTATGCCTAAGTGTTTCATATTTTAGGATACTTTTCAAAATGGTAGCTTTAAAATTTCTACTTTTATTTGTTCATTGCCAGTATTTAAAAATACAATTCGTTTTTGTATGTCTTGACCTTATATCCTGCGAACTTGCTAAACTCATTTATTAAATTTATTGTTAGGTATTACACAATTTTGGATGCCTTTGTAAATGCTTTTATTCATTTATTTATTTATTTATTTATTTTGTAGAAACCAGGGTCCTGCTCTTGCTCAGGCTGATCTTGAACTCCTGACCTCAAACAATCCTCCCACCTCGGCCTCCCAAAGTGCTAGGATTACAGACATGAGCCACCATGCCCTGCCATAAATTAGTATTTTTAATTGCAACTTTCAAATGTTCTTTACTAATATGAACATACAATTTATTTTTGTAAATTAACTTGTATCCAGAGAGTTTGCTAAACTCACTTATTAGCTCTAGATGCTTTCTAGTGGATTCCTTAGGATTTTGTACCTCCAACTTACCACCTACATAATTATGACATGAAGATTATACTTCTTTTCTGATTTATTTGCCTTCTATTTATTTTTTGCCTTATGTCACAGGCTAATATTTCCAGATGATAATTTTCATCTTATTTCCAATCTTAAAACTTTGTGTATGTGTATTCTTTTACCATTAGTGATGTCAATAGAGTTTTTTGTAGTTGCTTTTTATGAGATTGAGAAAGATCACTTCTATTCCAAATTTGCTAAGATATCTTTTACCATAAAATGGAATGAATTTTGTCAAATATTGTTTTCTACATCTGATGATATAATTATGCAGTTTTTCGCTTTTATTTTATTAATCTGATGAATTATGTTGATTGATTTTTAAATGTTAAATGTTAAATCAACCATGCATTCAAATTCCTGGAAGACATTTTTCCAAAGCAGATTCAAGAAGATAGACTTAGACGATCCCATATTAATTAAATAAATTGAATTCAATATCTTTCTTAAAGGGGATCTCCAGACCCAATTGCTTCACTGCCGAATAAATGTTTAAGAAATAAATAATTTCAATCATACACAAATGTTTTAAGGACAGAGGAAGAAAAAATACTTCTTAACTGATTTTATGAAATCTGTACTACCATGATACCAAAACCATGCAAAGAGATTACAAGAAAGAAAACTATATTCCAATATCCCTCTTGAGCAAAGACAGAAAAATACTCAACAAAATATTAGCAAATTGAATCTAGCAATACATAAAAGTATAGTACAGTATGATCTAAGAATGCATGGTGAATGCTTAAATTGTTGATTTTAAAACTTTCTGCCTTCCTAATAGCTATATATGTCATTCTAAGTACTACATTTGCTGTATCTCACAAACTTCAATACCTTTTTTTCTTTTTTATTTCATTCAAAATATTTTCTAATTTCCCTTGTGACTTATTCTTTGTCCCATGGACTGAATTTCTATATTTGGGGATTTTCCAGATGGCTTCTATTATTGGCCTCTAATTTTGTGTGGTTAAAGAAGATATTATGTATGGACTTTTTCACTCACAATACTTCTGACATCAAATATTTTTTGTGCTACCAACCAATTCTCTAGCTAATTATAAAGGATACAACTCAGGAACAGCCAAATGGAAGACGTGCATGGGGTAAGATATAGAGGGTTTGGGGTGTGGCCCAGATCCTCCCTCTCTGGGCATGCCACCTTCTTACCACCTGGATATGTTTACAAACTGGGATGTACTCTGAACCCAATCGCTGAGCCTTAGGGGTTTTTTGGAGATTTCATTATATAGGCATGTTTGATGTAATCATTGACCATTGGTGATTAACTCAATCTCCAGTCCCTTTCCCCTTCCCAGAAGTCAAGGGGTGGGGCTGAAAGTTCCAATGCTCTAATCATGCCTTAGGCTTTCTGATGATCAGCCTGGGATCCTGGAGCTATCTAGGGGTCCTCAGCCACCAGTCATCTCATTAGCATACTGAAACACTCCTGTCATTCCAGAGATTCCAACAGTTTTAGGAACTGTGTACCTGGAACGAGGGACAAAGGTCAAATATATCTTTCCCACAATATTACAATGTATAATTTCAGTTCTTTAAAATATAGTCACACTTGTTTTATGGACCAGCTTATGATCCATTTTCGTGAATGCTTTTTGTGTGTACTCAAAAAGAATTTGTGTTTTTATTTTGTTGATGAAGTCTTCAACAAATGTCTATTAGGTTAATTTGGTTAATAGTGGTTAATAGTTCAAGTCTTCTATGTCCTTACTGATTTTCTGTCTTCGTGCTCTGTGGAAACAGATCACTGAAACCTCCTGTTATAATTAGGAATTTGTCTGCTTTCCCTTTCACTTCTGACAGTTTTTACTGCATATATGTTAAAGCTCTATTATTAATATATACTTACTGAATATTTGTATGACTTTTTGATGGATGAATCTGTTTATCATTATGAACTGTCTGATATTCCTTGTTCTGAAATCTATTTTATGTGATTTTAACATATCTGCTTCTGCTTTCTAATCTTAGTGTTTGCATAATATATCTTTTTTCATCCCTTTTCTTTAAATGTATTTTTTTTATATGTGAACTAAGTTTATTGTAGACACCATACTATCAGGTTTTATTTTTTATTTATCTGACAATCACTATCTATTAATTACAGTGTACTGAACATTTACATTAAATGTAAATATTGATGTGGTTTAGTTTATATTTACTACTTTGCTATTTGTATGCTCTTCTATTCATTTATTCTTTACTCAATTTATGCTTTTCTCCTGCCTTCATTTGAGATTGAGTATATTTTAGTATTCCATTTTATCTCCACTATAGACTTATTAATTAATAATTATTTCTTGTTTTGATTTTGTAATTGTAGCTATAGGATTTAAATAAGCATCCTTATTTAAATTTAATTTCCAATAATATATTACTCTCATGTACAATGAAAAATTCTTACAACAATATATGTATAGTGCCCCAATTCTGCTTTTTGTGCTATTGTTGCCATGCATTAGTCATATATTTATTTTATATATGTTCTATACCCCACAATATATTATTATTCTTGAAATAGTAGATTATATTTTAAAGAAATTTAAAAATGAGAAAAAAGTATTTGTTTACCCCCATATTTACCATTTACAGTGCTTTTTATTTGTGTAGATCCTAATTTCCACCAGATACAATTTTTCTTCCAGCTAAATAAAGTCGTTAATGTTTCCTCTATGCAGGTTTGTCTGTAATGGGTTCTTAGTTTTAATTTATCCAAAAAGAATTTTATTATGCATTTATTTTGAAAGATATTTCTTTAGATGTAGAATTCTATGTTGAAATTTTCTGTCAGTGCATTATCTTTTGCCTTGCTTAGTTTTTGATGAGAAATCTTTGATAATTTTTATATTTGTTCTACTGAATGGACTGTATCTCTTTTGTTTGGACTGCTTTTAGAATTTTCTCTTTACCACTAATATTCAGCAATTTGATTGTGATATATCTTGTTATAAGTAAGTGAGTTGATGGGATGTTTTTATATTTATTGGAGTTCATTGATTTTTTGTTGCTGTGTGTTGATACTATTCACCATATTTGGAATAGTTCATCTATTGTTTCTTCAAATACGTTTTCTGTAATCCCTCTTCTTATAATATTCCTCCAATTAATATAGATTAAACTCCTTGACATTTCTCCACTGGCCACTGAGACTCTCTCTATTTTTTTCAGGTTATTTATTCTGTATATATACACATATACATGTACACATGCATATTTATAATATATATACACATAAATATTTTCTATTGTTATAAGTTCACTGACATTCCTATATACAATTTTTTCTGTTAATTCCATTCAGTGAAATTTTTATTTCAGAGATTTTATTTTTCATCTCTAAATTTTCCCTTTTTAAATCTTTCATTTCCTTTTTCATAATCTTCACACTTCCCTTTAAATACTTGACCATGGTTATATTAGTTTTTTTAATGTATTTATCTGCTAGTTTCAACAACCTTGTCACATCGCTTTTGTTGCTATGGACTGATTTTTTATATTTTTTATAGATCACACTTTCATGCTTCTTGGAATGTCTAGGAATTTTAATAGTATACTGGTTCTTTAAATGTTATATTTTGGAGTGTCTAAAGTTTGTTGTCTTCTTTAATAAAAACTGGGATTTGTTTTGGCCTTTCAATGCCTGTTTTTAAGCTCTGCTAAAAGAATTCTAGGTAAATTTGTATCCTTAAAAAACCCCACAGGAGATAGGTTTTCATTTTCTAGAATATGCAAGAGAAGTACAGACAGGTTAAATTATTTTCTCAAGTTCACACAGCTAGTAAGGAGTGAAGCTGGAATTTGAACCCAGGCAATAAGACACCTAGAATTCATATTTCTAACCACAACATTATACACTTTCTGCAGATGTCACTATATTAATTTTCCAGGGCTGCCATAACAAAATAGCATAGATTGGGTGGTTTAAATAACAGAGATTTATTTTCTCACAGTTCTGGAGGCTGGAGATCCATATCAAGGTGTTGGCAGGTTTGGTTTCTCCTGAGACTTCTCTCCTTGGCTTGCAGATGGCCACGTTCTTATTGTGTCCTCACATGGCTTTATCTCTGTGTATACACATACCTAATGTCTCTTTAAGGACACCAGTAATATTGCATTAGGGCTACAGCCTTATGACTTTATTTATCTTAATTTTCTATTTCAAGAAAGGGTGACATCATCAATATGGCTGACTAGAGACACTTGGCTCTCATCTAACCCACAAGAAAGGTCCAAGGCAACCAATTAGCTGCTAAGATTTGACAGCATTGTCAAAGGAAGAGTGCTGGCGTGCAATGGGAAAGTGGAGACACACCTGTGGTGATTAGAAGTCCAAGAGGGTAATGTGGAAGCACCCAGCCTGTGCAGCCCCATCTCCCTGACCAGATCAGATGAGCCCAGAGGCAGGAGGGACATTCCACTGCAGGGAAAAGATAAATAGAAGATTCATCACCAGCCCCCAACATGACTACCAACATCCACATTCCTTACTACAGGAAAAGCCACAGTCCTTACAAGCCCTGAGCCATATTTAGAGAGTTGCTGGAAATTCACACAGCTGTATTTCCCTGTATTAGGGGCAAATGTGGGCACTCCTCATCCCGTACGCACCTGCATGAGCCAAGCTTCTACAACATAGCATCAGCTTGAGACCACAGATTGAAAAATATCCCCCAAAACCACTCTTGGAAGTCATGCCCCGAGGCTGGCTGAGCAACTGCATGACTAAGCTCCTGACCAGAGTAACAGCCCCATGCTCCCAACCCCAGCAAACGAGGCCCTAAGTTGCCTGACCAACCTTGAGCATACACATACCCATGATCTGAGAAACAGCCCAGCAAGCCCACCTCTGACAAAGCTACACCATTTCACTACAAATATTCTCAGTCTGGGCCACTAAGAAACTCACAAATGTCACTTATGTGGAAGAAACTACATGAAGATAACACTACTGTGTCCACCTAGAACCAAGGCCAAAGCACACCACCAAGACCCATTTATATGAATAAGTCTTTCCCTATGAAATCTACTACATAATATCAGCTCAAAGTGGATCAAGGACCTAATGTAAGACCTGAAATGAAAGGAAACAAATATATCAGAGAGACATCTGCACCTCCATGTTTATTGCAGCACTATTCATAATAGCCAAGATATGGAAACAGCCTAGGTGTCCAACAATAGATGAATGGATAAAGAAAATATGTTATATGCACATGATGGAATATCATTCAGCCATTTTTTAAAAAATGAAATCCTGTCATTTGAGGCAACATGGAATGAAACTGAAGGATATTATGTTAGGTGAAACAAGCCAGGAACAGAAGGGTAAACAGTGCATGTTCTCACTCGTATGTGGTAGTTAAAAAATGTTCATCTCATAGAAGTAAGAAATAAAACAGGATACTGGAGGCTGGGAAAGATAATGAAAAGGAAAGGATGGGGGAGTTTTTAAAGGGTACAAAATTACAGCTAGAAAGGAGGAATAAGTTCCAGTGTTCTACACCAGTGTAGAATGACTATAGTTAACCATAACATACTATATAATTTTAAAAAGCTAGAAGGATATTGAATATTATTCACAAAAGAAATGAGAAATGTTTGAGATGATAGGTATACCAATTACCCTGATCTGATCACTACACATTACATGTATTGAAACATCACTATGCACCCCATGGATATGTACAATTATTTTTTGTCAAGAGAAAAAATAAAATAAAATGTCTTCCTTCATCTTTCATCCTCCAAAAAGAAGCACTAATTTCTACCTAGATATTCTTCCATGCTTACAAGCAGGAAATAAGGAAAAGAAAGAAAAATTAATTTCATGGTCTACAAGATTTTACACTAAAAATTCAAGACAAATGGCAAGCTTAAAAAATTATAATAAGGTTTATAAACCTGTTACTACCCTGAATTATTGCCCTGAAGGCTCAAATTTTATTATCTAAAAATCTGCACATAATGAGGAATATTTTCAAAAACATTACTTTGTCTATTATTTATTAAATGTATGTATGATACATATTCTAGATTTACCCATTGTTTTGCAAATTCATCATTTATACATTCCCAATACATGCATGCCCTACAGGCTGATCTTAGGTCTCTGATCTTTGTGAACCTCTGAAAATGTCATTTTCAATAGAGATTTTCTTTTAAATAAATGTATAATTTCCTATTATGACCAGGTAATATCATTACTCAAGAATGACAAGGGAAAAAAAAACTCTTAATGCATCTATTAAAAGCAAAGCTTGGGAATACATTATTTCAAAGTCATTTCAAGTAGCTAGTAACTATACTTTTAAAATTAAGTATATTTACATAGTCTATCCTATATTTTCATTTCTTAAAAGAGTTATGTAAAGAAATTGACTCTTTAGAGAATGTCAGGCTTTGGACAACCATTTAAATTAATGTTCCATAAATCATAATTAATCTTGTTTAGCAGATTAGTTCGTATGATTAGTTTACATACACATGATTGGAACAATAAAATGTCCTCAGTTATGCAATTGTTCATAATTAGAACAGTAAGTCACTGCCCTAGTTTTTTAAAATTTCCAAATTGTCTAATAATTATTTCGTATTTACTTAGCTTATGTTTGTATTGCTAAACTTGGATTCCTTCTTGCAAAGCTCAAATATGATTTGTTTAATGGAAGGAAGAAGATAAAACATTTTGGTAAATGTCGGTATAGTTGAATATGTAAATTTTGGAAATAGATGCAAAAGATGTGAATCCTTTCTGACAGCACCCTAAAACCTAAAATAGAAAAAAAATCTTATCATCTTAAAAGTGTTATCCATGCAGAACACAGGCTTATTAGAGTTTTGTTTGAATCTGACCTTAAAATCTATGGTAATTCTATATCATTTGTCTCTGACAGTCATATCACCAGTGAAGAATTAATCTATCAGAGTTGCTGTCTCTTCCTCTTCTTTCTCTACTTTGTCTGTTGCTCTTATTCTTTATCCATCTCTCCTACTTTTTCACTTTCTTTTCCTCCTTTTTCTTCTCTTCTTTTTTCCTCTCCCAGTGCAACAAAAGTTTGCTTACTCAAACCACAGATACTACATCTGACATGCTAGGATTCCATTATTATAGGCATTTGCTTCATAGAACTATCTGTCCTAGCCATGGCAGGAAATAATGAGTTTTAGAATATAAGGCAATTAGTTCTAATCTAGAATGGTTCTAGCATCAAAGAAAAAAACCTAAAAAAAGTAAGAATTAGTCACTATTTTACTTTAGTCCATGAATAAGAATTAAGTACCATGAATATGAAATTGTCATTTTTAAGTTTGTTATTTTAAAGTGTCTTTCAAAGTTTTACTTGGAGACTATAGAAAACAATTTTTTTTTTGAGAGAGGGTCTCACTCTGTTCCCTGGGTACAGTGTAGTAGCATCATCATAGCTCACTGGTAGAAAACAATTTGATTCACTTCTAAAGAGACAGTTGTTATGGGTTGAATTCATATGTTGAAGTCCTAACCTTGAGGATCTCAGAATGTGGCCTTGTTTGGAGATAGAATCTTTATGGAAATAACGAAGTTAAATGAAGTTATTAGGGTAGATTCTAATCCAATATGGCTGGTATCTTTACAAAAGAAGAAAATTTGGACACAATGACACAAACACAGGAAGAACGCCACATGAAGATGAAGTCAGATATTGAGGTGATGCTTATATAAGCCAAGGAATGCCAAAGATGGCCAGCAAACCACTAGAAGCCAGGGGAGAGACAGGGAACAAATTCTTCCTCATAGTTTTCAGAAGAAACCTGACATGTCAACAACTTGATCTTGAACTTCTGGCCTCCAGAACTGTGGACAATAAATTTCTTTTGTTTAAGCCACTTAGTTCATGGTACTTTGCTACAGCAGTTCTAGCAAACTACTGTAGTAGGTAACTTTTGTATGATTTTAATTTTTAAATTTTGGGCTTCCAGTTTGGATCCTTTTTTTATTTGGGCTGAAAATTTATTGCTACAGGGATCAGAAAATTAGAATGTCACAGAAGTAGAAAAATGAAACTTAATTCACAGTTGGATTACTCAGGTATATCCTGCCTTCAGATTGCAATACCTCAAAAACCCAAGCACCATAGAATTGGTTCTACCACATTATAACAACCTATCTGGCATTCTCGATATATTATATTTCATGATTATTGTGCCAAAAGCCACTGTCACAGGATCTTAAAACAAGACTTGCCCCAGAATGCAAGGTTGATATGACATCCAAAAATCAGTTAATGCTACACATCCGATAAAGGACTGATAACTAGAATCTGAAGAGAACTCAGGAAAACCAGCAAGAAAAAAAAATCAAACAACTCTATCAAAAAGTGGGCAAAGGACATGAACAGAAACTTTTCAAAAGAAGATAGACTAATGGCTAACAAACATATGAAAAATGCTCAACATCTCTAATCATCAGGGAAATGCAAATCAAAATCACAATGAGATATCACTTAGCTCTAGTGAGAATGGCCTTTATCAAAAAGTCCCAAAACAATAAATGTTGGCATGGATGCGGAGAGACAGGAACACTCATACACTGCTGGTGGGACTGCAAATTAATACAACCTCTGTGGAAAGTAATATGGAGATATCGCAAAGAGATACAAGTAGAACTACGATTTGATCCAGCAATCCCATTACTGGGCATCTACCCAGAAGAAAAAATGACATTCTATACAAAAGACATCTGCACTAGAATGTTTATAGCAGCACAACTCACAATTGCAAAGATGTGGAAACAACCCAAGCAAACCCATCAATACATGAGTGGATTAATAAAATGTGGTATATGCAGAGCTCTACTCAGCCACAAAAAAACAATGGTGATCTAGCACCTCTTGTATTATCTTGGATAGAGGCGGGGCCCATTCTACTAAGTGAACTATCACAAGTATGGAAGAACAAGCACTACACGTACTCACCAGCAAATTGATATTAACTAATCAATACTTAAGTGCACATATAGTAGTAACATTCATCGGGTGTTGAGCAGATGGAGGGGGAGGAGGAGATGGGTATATATACACCTAATGGGTGCGGTATGCACCGTCTGGTGGATGAACACGCTTGAAGCTCTGACTCAGGTGGGGCAAAGGCAATATATGTAACCTAAACATTTATACCCTTGTAATATACTGAAATAAAAAAAAAATTTAAAAGTTTTAAAAATTAAAATATAGATTGGTTTCTGGTTTCCATTCTGGTCCTATGTAGAAATGAATCTTTTCATATCATGAATAGCCCAAAAGCTGAAAAGGCTGAAAGGACTAAAATGGTTCACAAGTTCAGTCTCAATCAAAGACTTTCTTTAAGGCAAAACTATTTAAAATTCATCCATATGTTCCCATTGCCAAATATAGGGCCTTGTACACAGTAAGCACTCAATAAAAGTGTGACGTATCAAATAAGTGAGAATGAAGCTGTCTTTGCAAAGATCTTCTTCCCGAGGGAGGAAGCATTCCATGAGTCAGTCTGGCAGGAAGGGAAAAAGGACAGGGAGCTTCAGCACAATCGCTGACTCAGAAACGCTGATCCACACACAGCCAGGCACGGTTCAATGCAGTTTCCTCAACACTGATGACCGATCACTAAGAACGCAGCAGCGCAAAAGGTTCCCTTTCTGCGCTTGAGTAGACAGGAGGAAAAAGCAGCTCTTTCCTTAAGATGATACAAGGAAATAGGACTGTTCAGAAAGAAGGAAGAAAGTTCCTGTCAACCACACAAAAAGGAAAGCTGCAAGTTTGAAAAGCCATCATAAATTGCCTTTTTCTTAGAAAGTGTGCTGCCCTCCAGGGAAGCCTCCCAGGCCGCACACCTTGTGTGTCCGGCACCCAGACAGCCACACTGGGCTGCACCTACTGAGCCCAGGAAAAGGGCCCACGAGAGGGGATGTGCGCTGATGGGAAACAGCAAAAATGCTTTCTTTCTGCCAGCATCTATTAGAATAGGAAGGAAAGGAGGCCTTTTATTTTGATCGGCTCTCTCCATAAAAACTGACTCCATAGGAAGATAAAATGTAAGCATGAAATTTTAATTAGTAATTATTTTATACTCTGCCCGTTCTCATGGAACAGTCTTACGTTAATTATTCACATAAAGGAAGTACACATGAGACTATAATAACACTTGTTTACTAGTATGCTGATGGGCTCTTTCCAAATGAAGTTGCTCCCAAAATGGAAAATTATCAATCACATCATGGTAAAAAAGAACTCTGGTCTGCTCTGTCCACCAGCTTCTAAGTATTAAAAAGATATTGAAAGGCTACATGATTAATAATTTGATTTCCTTTAATATACATCTACAAATTTCTAAAATAAGAAGATGGAAATGTGAGGCTGGGACTTGCTCCAGAACACGCCTGCAGACGAGGAGCCCGCACAGAAGGTGTCCTGCAGGGGACGTGCCCACCCTCTCCGGATCTGCAGCGGTGAACAACTCATGGCTGTCTCTGGGTAACACCGGGGCCTCTTCCAAGGACACTGTCTCCATCCTATGCTGGTTCAGTCATCTGCCCCAAGATTGCCAAAGAGGCTAATGACACCCTGAGCACAGCTTCCTACCCAAACTCATGTATGAAATAGATACTTTCAAAAAGAAACAATCATTCAACTGATTTTCTCCAAATACCCAAACTTTCATGGAGTAAGCAACAAAGTGAGAAAAAGACATTTGGATTCAAACAGCGCAAAGGCCTCACTTTCCAGACAACATAAGACATCCCCACACTTGCGTCCACTGGAGCCCACGCCTTGCTCGAACTTAGCGCTGGCAAGTGCGGCCTAGGAAGGATGGCTTAAGGCAGTGGTTTTCAAAAAATCATTTGACTGTAACCCACAGTCAGAACACAAGAAACACATTTCACATTGCAACCATTTCTAGGTGGTTTGTGTATGTGTGTGTATATGTACATGTATAAAACTGAAACAAAAATTCGGCAACACAATGCTTACCCTTATGCCACGGAATGCGCTCTGATACTTGCCATTTTGTTCTATTTCACTCAATATTTAATTATTTTTAAGTGCTGGCTATGGTCTGTGAATCAGTTTTATAAGCCATTGATACTGACTTGCTGTTTAAAGAGGCATATTTGTTCTCAAGCTAGAGCATCAGAAAATTCCACCGTAATCCTACAGAAACCATTCAATATTATATCTGACACGTCTAAGAAAGGTTGATATAAGAGACAATTTCCTAAGAATGTTTCTGAGTCTTTGTAAAAGTTCTTTGTAAGAGTGCTTTGTAACAAATAGAACATCACATTGATCAGTGTCAGTTACGTAAAAATCATTCATTTATTCACTGCACCTTGAAATAAACGAGTCCCTATGCTTGCAAGTGGGGATGTAATGAGGAATGAAACACAAGTGCTGCCTGCAAATAATGCGTAATTTAAGTGGAAGATAGAAAAATAGACAATTAAATGGTAACGGTTTGCATAATATGCTGTGAAGGTACTTAGAAAAGCATTAAACCCAGACTTGAGAGGCTAGACTGGGCTGAAGGCTTCCCGGAGTAAATAAACGATAGTCACGTCGAGTCCACAAGAACAGAGAGGAATTACCCAGACAGAAAGCTGGGGTGGCGAAATCATGTCACGTTGAGACCAGCAGATGCCATATCTTGGGGGAAGGAAAAAAATGGTGCTTCTGGGAAACTGAACCAGTGTCAGCAAGAATTCTTTAAGATGAGGGTATAGATGGATGGGGCCAGAAAGGTAAAATGACATTTTCCAAGGGCACGGGAAGCCCGTATGACTTGATGAGGAGTGTGGACTCCATCCTATAAGCAATGGGAGCGGTTCTGCTTACAGGCAGGATATCAAAGGATGCAAAGACTTCCACACCATGGTAAGGCAAAGAAAAACCCAAGCAAAATAAAAATCATGCTTATCCATGGAATTGTTGAAAAGAGGTGGATGCCAGGAAGCCTGGATGAACGCATTTCTGGAGAGAAGAATCCTTCCTAGGGGAGCATCAGGCAATGGCAGCTTTCAGGGCAAATGGGGCCTGGTGCAGGAGAGAAGTCGAGCCCCAAGGTGGGGACCGCAGCAGCACCCAGGGAGGCTGCTGATTAGGTGAATGGGAGGTGATCGAAACTGAGGCTGTTGATCGAATGATCATCTCTTCATTTTAGATGCCAAAAAGTAGAAAAGTCTTCCTACGTCTTCCCCAGGAGGGGAACACTGGGACTGAAGTCAGAGAAGACAAAGTGCTGAGTGCGATGTGCCTGTGAGTCACTCGCGTGGAGGTGCCCTTGGCAGGTGGATCTGGGAACCAGGAGGTCAGGAGAGAGTCTAGGCTGGAACGGAGACCTGGGTGCTCTCAGCACGGAGCCGGGGCGGATGAGGTCGCCCGGGGAGAATGCAGAGCTAGCGGGCGAGGGAGGCTGGAGAAGACGCCTGAGAGCACGGCCGCTGCGGGGAGAGACAGAAGGAACCGAGAAGGTTTGATCGGAAAGACAGGAATGACCTAGGAGAGGACGAGCTCTGGAAAGCAAGGGAAAAGAGTGTGTCAGTGAACTGTCAACTGTGTCACTGGCTGCTAAGGGGGGAAATGAGATAAACACGGAAACAAGCCATCTGATTTGGCTACAGCAAGGTTACTGGAGACACTGGAGAGAGTTTAGGCAGCAGGCTGAGCGCAGAGCTGAGGAAACCGAGACAGAGTCGTGAGCTCTTGAGACGTTCTGCTGGGGAGGAAGGAGGCGGCGTGGAGGTGGGAGAAGGTTTAAGATGGGAACATTAGAAGTGTTGGGAAACACCCAGGAGCAAGGACAGGCTGAACACAGGAGTTAAAGGTGCCACCTTGCTGGTCTAGCAGGGCCTTCCGCGGGCACGAGAGGGGAGCAGTGACAATTACGAAATGTTTACACAAATACGGCACCAGCCTGGGAGCTCCCGTGGGGGAGGGCCCCGTGGTTTTGCTCTGTGCACGCCCAGTACCCGGCATACCCCAGGCGAGGTGAATGAATGAACTCAACTGAGGTGACGCAAGGCAACGCCGGTTAGGGAAGGTAAGGCAAGGCTGCAGAAGGCCTCGAGTGCCAGTCTCAGAAGTAACGGCTAAATCCAATACACCAGGAAGACAACAAAGTAGCTTGCTTTCAGAAATCACACAAAAAGTCACTTCTACCTTAAAAGTACTATATGAACACCAGCATGTTACAAAATACATAAGCCCACATACAAGCAACAGGGCCCCTTTCAGAACTGGAACGTCCTAGCTCACGAGGGCCACGCCTGATCGTCAATCAGCCCTAACTCCGCACCAAGACAGCTAAACGCATTGTCGTAAGGTAAGGCTGCAAATAGCTTGAACCTTTTTTTTTAATGAAGAGGTCAACATTCTTTGGCCTGACTCTTCCATGTCTTTTCAAAGGCCTCCCTGCACTCCCATCTCCTGCTGCCAACGACCTCAGGTAGATGCGAGCCATTGCTTAACACAGAGCACCCGGCTCTGGCTTGGTCATGGCACAAAAGAGCCACCTCCGCGACCGTGTTATGTTCACCACTGAATAGAGCAAACCAGAACATCTGTAATAAGACTCCACATCCTGCAGGTTCCCGTAGGACCCGTTCTGGCCTACGAGACTGCGAAGTAGGGATGTGAAGTCCTAGCCCTGCAGAGGTTTATAATCGCTGATTATGCACTAGAAGATGCCCAGCACATAGCAGACACTGAACATCTGGTGAATGAATTCAAATGACTAGAGTTGATAAGAAGTTAAGATTCTGCCTCTACACCCCAATAGTAAAGACTGTAGAAGTAACACAAAAGACTAACTGCTTGATTGAGTTACCCATACAAATCAAGTTAAAATCTTTCCTCAT
>CAUYSK010004385.1:0-62527 GCA_963575035.1 Avahi laniger | reverse complement strand
CCTAGCTCACAGCAACCTCAAACTCCTGGGCTCAAGCGATTCTCCTGCCTCAGCCTCCCGAGTAGCTGGGACTACAGGCATGCGCCACCATGCCCGGCTAATTTTTTCTATATATTTTTAGTTGTCCAGATAATTTCTTTCTATTTTTTTTTAGTAGAAATGGTGTCTCGCTCTTGCTCAGGCTGGTCTCGAACTCCTGAGCTCAAACAATTCGCCCGCCTCGGCCTCCCAGAGTGCTAGGATTACAGGCATGAGCCACCACGCCCAGTTAAGCTTGTTCTTAATAGAACCTTGATGAATGTTAATTTAGGGGGCAGCACAGCATCATAGTTAAGGGTCAGGGCTCCAGAGTCTGTCTGCTCAGATTGAATCCTTGCTCTACCTCTTAATACCACATGACTAATATGCTCTGTGCCTCAGTCTCCTCATCTACATAATGGGCACACTCCTATGAGGATCAAATGAATCAATGTCTCCAATGAGCTCAGAGTACTGCCAGGCACATCTTAAATGGTCAGTAGTAGTTAACCGCCACTATGATTCTTTCTAGGGCATTTTATGAAATACTTACACAATCTTGTCTTGAGTAGCAAATGTTCTTAAGATGTTCAAGTGTCTGATACTATGACATGTGTTCATTATAAAGCACAAGGCGCAGACATAGAGGACTATTTGAGAAAGGCTCTCTAAATTAGTTATGCAAATAAATACCGGAAACCAATTGGTCTCTGTAGTTATTTTTACCTACAAACTTTCATTTGCCAGCGTCACGTTCGGTCACTAAGATATTGGAAAAGGCTGAGTACATCCGACTCTGCTAGGTCTGCAGGCTGACTTCATGAGATCCCATCCCCGATTTCCACAAGGAGCCGGTACCTCTATTTGTCCCGGGCTGCAGGTGTTGCTTCTGTCTCTCTGGCCGGCCTGGCCTGGTGTCAATGCATTGGACCCGGCTCTGACTTCTCCTAAGAATCCCAATGTCCCTTCCCATTGAAGCAGCAGGTGGGAGAAGAATACTTACACCGAAATGCATCAAAAATAGCAAGTCGTTCCCCATCCATTTTTCATGTGGCATGAAATAAAAGTAGATAAGATTAGGAAGTGAAGGTGAGAATGATGTGCGTGAGCTCTCTCTGCGTGTCACTGCATCCCTCTCAGGGCTCCAATAATAAGCATGTTTGTTTGAGTAGTTTGCTGATCACGCTCATCAATTTTAAACTTCAGACTCTTGCCTGACATATTTATAACCTGGTTAACACGGCCAGACACGGCGATGCGTGCAGGATTAGATGACTCAGTAGAGGTTCTGGAAATACCTGCCTATGGCTTCTGGTCCCTTAAAAGGCAACACTAAGGGAAGACTAACCTTTTCTGAAGGCAGCCAAGGAGAAAGGGGGTGGGTATGTGAATCCACCATCGGTAGAAATTCTCCTTTTGGTGCCTTTGGTCCTTAAGCAGAGGGAGCTGACAGAGTGAGTCCGGAGCACAATGACAGGTAAAAAAGTAATTAACCTTACAGAGAAGAGCCACAGCCCCAAGAAAAAGGGGAAGAGAAAAGGGAAGGCAAGAAGGGCGGGGGGAACTCCCAGGTTGCTAAGTGCAGCTTTCAGCAGAAATGACCTGCAGCTCGCCAAGCTGCCTCTTCTGTTTTGTGTTCCTCTCAGGAAAGGCCAAGGGTCATCTGTCTTCTGATCTGATTCTGGAGTTAGGAGGTCCACAAAGTCCGTGGAACAATGCCTTGCTCTACAGGGGCCCGTGTCCCCTGGGTTTTCGAAGGTTGTGAAAATGGTGTCGCCTCTCCCTGATTAACTCTGCTGAGTGTCTTGTCCTTTGCAATCTATAGGTGGTCAATAGTGTGTGGCGGAGAGCCGGAGCCTTCACGCTCCTCGCCTTGTGTCTCCACGTCGAGGCACTTCTGTTTCTCCCGGGGTGCTACTGGCACGGGGTGGACCCGTTCCCTTTGTCGTGTGTGCCATCCCTCACCTAGCGGGATGTTTACTGTTCCTGCTCCCGCCCACTAAATGCTGGTTATACACCCTCCGTTGTCAAATGCCCATCCTGGGGAAATTCAGTAACGAGCGAAAGGCTTCAGAACCACTGAGAGAGTAACACTTTCTCCATCCTTCCTTTTTTTTCCTCCCTGGGGAGAAGCAGTGATTTCCTTCATTAGTGAAATTGAGTGAAGCAATTGGGCAGAGAATTGGGTGAATGCTGAGCTCAGCCTTTTCTCTCTCGCTTTAGGACCTGCCTGCTTGTAGAGAGGACATGTCCTTTTCTGCTCTCCACTGAGTGGGAACTGCATGAGGAGCCTGGGTGGGGTGGTCCCCACGGCCTCCTGCTGAGTCTGTAAGTGGTGTAGTTCAGGGATGGAGGTTAGCAAACCACTCGAGAGGAAGGCTTTGTTTTCCATGGAGCATATCAGAGGTGGAATGGATATTTTGATTTCCATTTCTGTTTTCTGAGTCTGGAGAGGGGAAGCAGGGGGTGTCATTTCCTGTACGCCTAGAACCCCAGTGACTGTATGTCTGATGATGCCCGGGATCCCCTTTCCCGGTTTTCTGCCCGAGTCTGTTTTCATCACCTGGATCATAGGAGAGTGACCAGGAAGAGACCAGTTAACGAAAAGGAGTAATTCACTGCCCTCGTCCCAGCTGCTACTGAGGAGGGAATTCTTAAAGGAGATGTCAGGATAGTCTGGTGACGGTTACAAATGATCCCAGCTGGGCTTGCCCTCTGTCCCATGCAGACTTGAGGCTCTGCTCTTCCTTGTAGACTCTCCTGACTTCAGGAGCATTAGGCAGTTTACTTGTCCTCAAGAGTCATTTCTGAATTCTGAAGGTAAACTTGAGAGTAGGTTTGTTTCATTCAACAGAGAGCCCAGACCTGACACAATAAAAGGAAAGCAAGTCTCCTCTGGAGTCCTCAGTGAGTGTCCGCACCCAGGGCAGAGTACGGGTCACACTCCTCTGCTCACAGGACACACAGGAGGGTGGAGCAGCGAGGGCTCAGTGGGGCTGCAGGGGTATTGAGTGCTGCCCATGACCCACCTGGAGACCCGGCTCTGGCTTTTTGTAGCTCTGGAGGGGATGGGAGAGAGCAGCCCGAGAACTAAGGAGGCTCCTGCTTCCTCAAAGGCAGTTCTGCAGCGAAGGGAGCTGTGGCATGATGACATTGGGCAAACGCACTGCAGTAGGGGTGGCTGCACACACAGGTAAAGGAGTCCAGGTGGGCACGAGTAGCATCCACTCTTTGGGGGCCGCAGCAGTAGTAACAGCAATGGCTCCAAACAGAGCGTGTCTTTTTACATCAGGCAATTCCAGGAAGAGGGCCCAAGAGGTCCTGTTGCCGAGGCTGTAAACTGCATATAATCCTGGCTCTTATCAAGAGCTGCCAGGCATTCATGCCTGGGCCACATGTGCTCGTACAACCCATCAATGCTTTCAAGGCATGTCTCTAAAATCATCTCTCACCTTTGTCATTCAAACATAGCACTTGCATCTAAACTCAAATCATGACACTTACAAGTAAATTCTATTGTCTTGCTTATAACTTGAAGCCCATAGGCTCTCCCCAAGACAGGAAGGGTCTGGTGACTCCAAGGAGAAAAATCTTAAAAGCTAACATTCACTTGGAGGATGCGGACTGCACGTAGTAGATCTCCCTGGAATCCTCACAACTTTCAGCAGACTCCTCGTGTGTTCACCTAACCCGTCAAGATGCCACGCCTAAGTGGTGTGAGAAACCCAAGCAATGGTGTCTTTCGTGGTAGATCCATGCTGTTTCCCAGATATCTTCTTGTATGCAAGCTGATTAGATTTCCAGGTCCTCTGTGATTAATGACATCTCCTAGAAGGATCTGGCCCCAATCATATCTTTCTCTAACTCTGTCTTTTTTTAAAAGATAAATTAATGATAATGGTATTTTAAGAACCAAACTGAACCAAAATTTGTAGTTCACTGTTTCTGTTTTCAAACAATATGCTCACTACCTCATTTGGCTCATTCTGTCTTTCAGTTTCCCGGGGGCTCCCAAAGCTCTTTTGCTGTTTGCATTCCACCTCCACCTCCGGTAGCTGTGCTCCCCACCCATCCATTGGCCGCCTATCCCAAACCGTGTCTCATGCATAGCTTCTACTTACCCTCCAGAAGCTGATCTGCCTTATGTGCCATCTCCTTAGGGTCCTACTTTCTGCTAATGTGATGATACCAGACAATGCATTTGCATTTGAACAAGACCGACTCCTAAATAAAATGTTCCTTTAGTCCCATGCTTAGGACTTTTGCCTGGGTTAACATTCTGTGAAATGTGACTGTGGAAAAGAGATATGCAAATGTAGTTGCTCGGTAAATGTAAATAGAATAAACGTACATACAAACATAAATTACATGGAGCAAACCATGGCTCAAGAAAGGAAAGGGGGAAACAAAACCATTTTTTGTAAAGGGTGGGTGGTGGAAATAGAACCCAGGGTCCAGATGGAGAGGCCTGGTGGGAGAACCTATGTAGGAACAGGGAAAGGAAAACAAACAGAAGACCAAGAAATGTAATGTGAGACGGATTACTAGACAGATCAGAAAGACTTGGGGTTAGTGATATAAGGTGTCTAAAAGAAAAAGCATGACTTTGGAATCAAAGAAAAATAGGTGTGAAATTTTCAGTCCACCACATAGTGACAAGGATCTTGGGTACAATATTTAATTTCTCTGAGGCTGCGTGTTACCTTGTATATTAAGGGGATTCTAATAACCACTTAATGGGATGTTAGGCAATTGATTGAGATGACATTATGTGCAACACTCAGAATGGTGGCTGACACCTGGGGATTAAATGCAGTAATACTATTAAGTTATTAATACACTAAGTTCAAGAGTCACAATGGCCTTGGTCAACTTGATCTTGGTTAAAAAAAAGAGAGAGAGAATTATAGAAATCTAGTTAAAGAAATGCTAGATGTGAGAGAAAGGACAGTATCAGCGTGTCGAAGAAAAATAAGTTTGCCTGAATTTTGGGTTGTTTTGGAAATCACCATTAACGTTTTGCTCCTTAAGAAAAGGCTTATGTAGAGTGGGAAGGAGCAGTGTGGAGCCAGGATCAGAAAACAGACAACTGGCGAAGCTGGCACCTAAGGCTGAGAAAGACAGAATACTCTAGAACTTCGGTCCATGAATGTTATCATAAGATCAAGTTTGTTTTACATCTCCTGCCAATGCTTAGCTACTCTATGGCCTCAAGACCAATCACCTAGTCTAGGTCTCAATTTGCCAATCTTCAATATGGCAGCAGCTAAAGTCCTTATCCCATAGGACTGGTGTGAAGCATAAATGAGATAAAATACATCATACTCATCATTCATTGCCTGACATATTTTGAATTCCAAAAATATTAGCTATTGTTATTATAATTTGTTATATCTTTGTGCATCAATGAACCTTATGTAACTCTTCCCTCAACTGTATCACAGGCCATAAAATAATCCATCCACTGCAACCTGCTGAGTGAGGTTGGACAGCCAACATCTATCTATTCACCTACTTATGTGCTGATTCAACAAACGCTGGTGCATACATATAATGTGCGAGGTCCCAGAGATGCCTCAAAAAGGAAGGGAGTTGTGATCTTGAGAGAAAAAGAAACGGTACAATTTTGATTAGGGCCATACAGGCATGCAGGAAAAGTCAGGGTGTTATGAAAACAAAAGATGAGAAAAATCTTTCTGCAGAAGTGACAAGTAAGCAGAGACCTGAAAGATAAGGAGGAGGTAGCCAGACAAAGTTTGGGACAAGAGGAAACAGCCTATGTCAGAGCTGTGAGGCAGGGAAGACTTGGGCAGTGCTGGGGGAACTGAACTGAGACCAACTTGCCTGGAGCAAAGTGAAGGAAAAGAGGGAGATGGGAAAGAGTGGCAGGCGTGGGCCAGGTCATTATCGGGTCATGAAGACCATGGTAAAGATTTTAGATTTATTTCTAAGACCCAGAGAAAGCTAATGAGAGATTAGCGGGGAAAGAAGATGCCTTCTGTTTAGCGTTATTTACCTGGTTGGATTTTCTTCAGCCAAGCTTTTGAGCATTGCCCCAGAAGCTTCAGGCAGCTGTGGTGTTAAAGAGGAGAGGGGGTATGAGGCCTTCACCGATTCCCCTGCATGCTCATCCCCAGGCCCTGGGCACCACGGGCGACGTGGTCAGTAGCAGCTGGTGGGAGAGTCTCAGCCTCAGGACCGGATGCAGATGGTCCCCTGTGGCACATGGCAGAGTCCACACGTGGAGCAGGGAGCAGATACAACTTGGTCTGAGTTGAGATGTCCTCCTATTTCTATTCCAAAAGGTCTAAAACAATCTCAGAGAATATTTTGGTTATAGACAGATAAATACATCACCAGGGAAGCCAGCGATTATTGTAAAGTTTCCTTTGTCGTCATAATTTGTTTTTGAATGACCACCTCTGTGATAAGGGGTGTGTAATTATTAATGGCAGGTTTAAAGAGCCACTAGCCATCATTTGATTCAATGAATTCTTCTGATAGAAATGACAATTCAAATTTATTGACTGCATACTCTGTCCCAGACCTGGTAGTAATTGCTTTACATACACTATTTTATTCAATCTTTACAGCAATCTTGCAAATTAATTATTGTCAAGCTCCTTTTGCAGATGAGAAAACTAAGGACTAGTGCAGTTAAAGAACTCCGTCAAGGGGAAGTAGCTCATAAATGGTCGAGCTTGTTCTCTGAGTCTCCGGCTATGCCTCATTCTCCAAATGGAGAGGAGGCTATGAGGTTAAGATGCTTAGGGTAAGCGGAGACTAGAAACCCAGGCCACGTGAAAACAGTAGCCACCACCACCACAGTAAAAGAAACAGGCGAAATTGAGTTTAGTTGTACATTTTACTTGACCCTAATCGCCAAAATATCATTTCACGTGTAATCAATATAAAAAGTATCAATAAGGATATCTTACATTCTTTTTTCATACTTACTCTTCAACATCCATTAGTACACTTATATTTGTATAATTTTTTTGTACACTTATAACACATTACACTTGGCCTGGTCACATTTCAAGCACTCAGTGGTCACATGCGGCTAATGGCTACCACATTGGGCAGTGCAGATTTAACTTATAACCTATTCAAAGAAACTTTAACTTTTCTCAAGTTTAATGAGTTGTGAAAACTAACTGAGAAAACATATATAAAGTATCTCGCCCTGTACTTGGCACCTTGTAGGCCCTTTGTAAATTCTCCTTCTGGTTCCTGCCTTTAAGTCACAAAATATTGGAGATGTTTACTTAAAAATTAGGTCTTTCAATTATCCACATTAAATTCAGGAAATTCAGCAGGTAGGATTTACAAATTTATTTCCATTTTGCTTTGTTATGTATTACATAGTTATGGGCAGCACATTTTCTTGTCTAATCATGCTCTGTAGATCATAATTCAGAAGTTAATTTTCCTTTTCTGACTCATGGGCAGAGGGCCTAAAGTGGCTTGGATGGCAGGGTGAATCCAGACTGGGGAAATAGATGGGCTTAATCACTGACATTGAGAGTTGATGGCGCATCCACCAATGAGGACCCGGGCAGATAACCACTCAGGTCCATGTGCACCATGGGGAGAGCTAATTGGTTGTATGGATCTTATTGGCAGAACAATTGGCAAGAGGCAGTTGTTTTCTTTGGGAGGGAGATCTGCTTTCCAAGTGAAAGATACAGTGAACAGGTAAATGTCACCTCCTTGAGCACATGGCTAGTTTTTAAAAAATTACAACATAAAATCAAGTTGGGAGTTGGCTTAGATTAGAAATGGAGCTTGAAAATATTCTCTTCGTTCTTTCTACTCCAACTTCCCTGGGCATTACTGCTCCGTCGCCTTCATTCCCTCTTTCCTCTTTCATTCCTCTCCTTCGGAACCAGCTCCACTTCATCTGCGAGCTGATTTCATGATGGAGCAGAAATGCCAATCAATCATTTGGCCATCAGTAGGAGAGCATCCCCAATCTGCATTAGCCCGCTGGGCTGACTTCCAGAACATCATCTACGATACATGAATTATTACAGAGACATTATTGCTGTCAGCATATTCCACTCTATATAACTTCCTATTATTATTTTTTTGGCGGACAACACTGAAATTTTAAACAGCTCAATCTTGCTTAAGTAATGGGAATTTGGTGGCTCTAGAAATAACTTTTTTTGTCTCATCAGTGAGAACCCACCCCCGACAGTGGTCGGGCTTAGATGCAGGGTAAGGGGTGGGGGTCTGGTACAAATGGAGACCTGAGACGGCTTCGATTTGTTTTTCTCTCTGATTCCACCCACTTCCCGGCATCACTTCTCTTCTCCTTTATTGTCAATGGCAAAGTGAGGCTTCTGGACGCCTGATGTTTGAGTAACATAGTAGAGGGAGCTGGGGATAAATCAGCGCGGCACCAGCAGGGTCAGGAAGCATTGCTCAGGGCTTCTCTCTCCAAAGAACATATGTGCTGAGCATCGCCGAGCGTGGCGTGGCTGTGTCTGTGATTCATGCGGACCCTACACTACGATGGGGATAATAGATCTAGCTTGGAAACTCATGAACAGAATTAGATGGGTTTTGTCTCTTTTAAAACTTTATCACAAAATGGGTCATTTGTCATTCTGGAGTGTGTGGAGGAGGAGGTTTGGGGAGCGTAGGGTCAGAGTGGAAATTCAGGTGCTGATATCCGGTAGGAGAAGGCTGCTAAATCAAGGGGTCAGCCAAGGTCAGGCTGTATCTGATGAGAGAGAGCAGGGGAAGCTGGGGGCCAAATCTAGTCACATCAAAAAGAACTAAGATACAACAAATAGAAGAAGAAAATTTCACATTTCAGAAACCAGTGAATGTGCTAAAGCTCAAAAACGGAAGCGGGAAGGAAAAGCGGAAGCCTGGATGAGTGGCACCAGTGACAAGGACTTTGGTTGCTGAGGCGATCCTTGGCCTTGACACAGGGGCTCTTTGCACCCTTCCTGTGAGGGTGGAAGCCAGGGAGAGGCTGGTCTGGGCCATGCTGGAAGATGCAGGGAGAATAATGCCCAAGGTAGACAGAGGAGGTGGGAAGAGAAGCAATCCTTGCTACTGGTTTGGCTCCCAGAGGATGGTGGGTTTTAAATTTAGATAACACCCTGGGAACCATGGCCTTCCCCATTTATTTCTCTTCAGAATCCCACATATTTAGTGTTTTACTATGAAGATGCTTAGTTAGCCGTTTGTGCTGCAGAATCATTTTCTAGAGCATCAGGCGATTGCGCGGTATAAACTCTAAGTAAGGGTCTCAGCCCCTGTTGCCGCTCTTCCCTCCCTCAGGTAGGGTCATCTAGCAATACTAAAGCCAATGTCAGGAACAGAAGCAGGACCTACACTAATAGCCTTTGTCTCCGCATTGAGTTGGGAGGAGAAATAATCCACTTTATGCAGCCTTAGATTAAGAGGTTCAGCTATGCAAAGACTCCTGTTTTTTCATGGGCTCTCTCTTTCTCCTGGATGCACCTTGGATCCCATGACCTAGGAGGAATCCCTGGGGACTCTTGTAAGCCTCCAAATTATGAAGCTTCTCACTCTTTCCAGTGTAAACTCGGTCCACAGGGCAGGCTTCTGCCTGAGGTCCCTGGGGCTTCCTTGAAACCAGCCTCACTCTTGCCAGTCACCTCCAGGGCTGCATCAGGGCAAAGGCCTCCCTCATCCTGAACTAAACTTTTTTTCTGGAAGTTTTCACGGGGCTTGTGGGACAAGGAGGGTGGGGGTGGGGAGCGGTCCCCAAACTGGCCCCTAGTTGAAGCTTCCAGTCCAAGGCAAACTGCTGCTCCTCACCTTTGATGATTGTTCAGATCCAACTGTGGATATGTATGTTTTCTATCCAAACGAATAATGAAATTCTTTGCCAATTTATCTGATTACTGCCTTGGTAATCCTAGAGTCTTTATCAGCTTTCCTAGAAAACAGATCTTGGGGTAGAACAGCACATGCTGTATTATGTGCTTGTGGAAAGCAATCCCAGCGATGGAAGATTAAGGTAGAAAGGAACAGAGACAGGGCAGGCAAAAAACAAATGCAAGGTAGTACATTGTCAAGCTGGCCAGTTTCAACAGAAAACACAGCTACTTGTGCCAACCCAGACCCTAGAAATAAAGAGTACATTTGCCTAAAAAACGTGCATGTTTCGAATACACACCATAACCCAAACATCATTCTGTACCCTTTATGTATAAGAGTTCGTCTGATCTCCAGGTGATGCTATTAGCAACCCCGCTTCATGGCAAAGGAGATGACGTACACAGACGCCTGGAGGTGGGAGAGCAGGATTTGAACCCACGGAGTTTGGCTTTAGAGTCTATAGACTCAACCACTCCATCCTATTGGCTTTCAACATAATGAATTGTTTTTGTGTATTAAATATTCCTCAGATATGTATCAAAAGTGGCAGCAGCCATGATAAGGTGTTGCGGGACCCCTATCAAATCTACTGTGCATTTGCATTGGAGATTTTTCAAAATCAAAATGTTTGGGAATTAGGTCCCACCTAGAGGCTAGGTCTAAATTTTGGTTAGATATATACAGGTTGAAAATGCCCTACAGGTGATTCTCAACAGACATGAGGATTGAGAGCCACCATTAAATCTTTCTACCTAGATCTAGAATAAGGTAGCAAAAGTAAGATAGATATCCCAATCTTCTTTTTAACGGAATAGAGGACATACTTCCTAGCCCTTCAGGTTAAATTCTAAAGCATCTCTCTTCATAGTCATGTTGACAGCAAGCAGCCTTTTGGTTGTGCTGGTAGTGTGTGTATGGTGTGTGGGTTGTGTGTGTGTGTGTGTGTGTGTGTGTGTGTGTGTGTGTGCATGAGAGAGATAGGAATATAGATGTGCGTTTTTTTTACCCAAAGAAGTCAACAGCATGTTGATTGTGCCATGTCTGAAGTTACAGAAGGAAAAGTGCGTGTGCCTGTCAGTGGAAACCAGGTCTCAAGCATGCATACTTTAGAAGATAAGAACAGTGACCTTGTCAGTCTAGGTCAGATCTGAGGCTTAACGAACTAATCATCGGTCTCTCAGGGCTCCCAAACATATGCTGCGGACGGTCCGAGTCACGAGGTGAGGGAAGTCCTGAGCATCCCTCATCAACTCTGAAAGGCTCTATCTGCCACAAGTTGATTAAATATGATCCTGGGATTATGCTAAAGTAAAAATTCCAAAGAACTAGGCAATTACATTCTGCTTTTGGTGCTGTACATTTATTTTCATTTTCTCTATGTCAGAAAATGAGGACAGGTTTGCTCTGTCTTCTTTCTCAAGTGTCTTTCTGCCTTCCTTGTTTTTTTCTCCTTGCAGTCCTGGTTGGATAAACAGATAACGCCCTGGACTGTCTCAGGAAACATAAACAGGGTGTGCTGGATTTGAAAGAATATCACAGAATATTTCTGTTCACATTGAGTTTCATTATTCTTCTTAAAAATATACATGTATGTTAATACAAAGCCCTCAAATCTTACTTTGTGTGAAGTTATTTGACAATGTTTCTAATATTTAATAAATGCTATCTAGGCCCAGTGCTGTTCTCTAGTAACATCTTACAAAAAATGTTTTAAAAGGCATTAGTAATGCATTCTTGACAGATGATGCTGTAACAAGCTGTTCCTAGAGCAGATTCATTATAACACACAGATAATATTAAAAGAATGGACTTTATTCTCATCAAATGCACATACCAGAAAGAGACCTCGTGATTGTGGATGCAGCTGTGTGCAGATGTGTGTGTGTATGTGTGTGCAGGCTTGTGTCCAGAAGGCAAATGAAAATCTCACAGCTGTATAAACTCCCAAAAGGGTGATGGTGGTAGAATCAGGCCTAGCATGGAAATTTAGCCACCTGTCTAGTCACTCTTAGCAACTAGCCTCTTCTGTTGCTAAAACTTAGAACTAGAAGAGATCCTATCATATTATAGATGGGCAAACTGAGACCAGAGGAATGAATTACTAGTTGGGGATAGAGACAGGATGCTACCTTTATTCCAGATCTTCAAACAGCCAGTTGGGCCCAGAGTGTAAATCCTTAAGATATTCAGAAGAATGCTTTAAGGCTTAGGCTCTGCTTCTCTCTTTACCTGGGAAATATGGACCCTGGATTTAATGTATGGTTAATACTCTTTGGCAGTCTTGATACTATCCTCTGAAGTCATGAGGAATCAGACTAATAGGCACATGCTGTCCTCCATTTCACAAAGTGGGAAATGTGAATTATCAAAGCTATACACTAGTGATCTTGATGCTCGCTCTTGGAAAAATGTGAGAGCATATTATTAAGCAGATGGTCTGTGAACACATAGGAAAGAAAGAAGTGATCACTAGAAGCATCCATGATTTCCTAAAAGCCAATCATGCCAAATAACCTCAGTTCCTTTTTTGACATCTTTCCTAGCCTGGCAGATGGAGTGGGGTGGTGGTGGTTGGGGGAGGGCAGGTAGTGAAGACATAGAGAATGACAATACAGCAAGACCTATGACAGTTTCTCCTGATAGTCTTCAGAATGACCTGCAAAATACAGGCTGTGTATGTGTATTTGCAGCAGACAGGACAACGCCATTCAAAGACATTTGATCTCTGGAATGGTATCAATGGGGAGTGAGATGTCTACTATCAACTCGAAGGGCTTTTTCCCCATCCCCGTCATGTTCCAAGTATTTATCAATGTTTTGAACAGAGCATCGACCATGTGCTTATTGAATTTATGAGGACACATAGCAGAGGTCAGCTAATATGACAAATGATATAAACAAGTTTCAAAAGATCTTGCTATCTGGAAAGATGAATTGAAACTAACAAGATAAATTTAACAAGGGTAAAAGTAGAGTCTTGGTATTAGGTTTGAAAGAAAGCTGGATTTCCCAGAGGATGAGAAAGAATGAGTCTGAGTGTAATTTATATAAGAAATATCTGGGTGAGTTTAGCTTACCATAGATTCTACTGGGCCAACATGGTAGATAAAAAGGTTATATACACTATATATGTATATGTATATGTATATGTGTATGTATATGTGTATGTATATGTACATGTATATCTGTATCTATATATACACTATATATCTACATCTATGTTTATATCTATATATCTGTATCTATATCTATTTATTTATCTATTGATTGAGAGGGTCTTATCTGCAGAGCAGTCTGTCCTCTATACTATTGTAGTTAGAGATTCCCTCAGAGCCCTGTGATCAGTTCTGGATTTCACGCTTAAGAGAGACACTGACAGACAGAAGAACGAAGACCACTCTGAAAAGTGACTGGACACCTTGTCAACCAAAGATGGATTGAGCAAGCTGGAGATCCATTTAGTAAGGGGACATTTGGGGAGGTAATAACAACTGCGCTCACCCTTTGAAAGAGTCTCCCAGAGAAGGTGGATCGGATAGAACTGGGACCTGTGAAGCATACGACAGGGAAGCAGATACTGACTCAATGGAAAGAAGATTCTTTTCTCAGTAGTTAGAGACACCTGTATGTGGATAAGGTGACTTTTGAGTTAGGCAACTCCTGATCACTGGTAGGTTTGAAAGTAGATATTAAGTGATCACCTGAGAATCAGGATGCTGCTTGGAAGGTTCTAGCACGCAATGGGTGGGTGGACCAGGGGAGCACCATTATTGCTTTCAACTTGGAGACTCTGATCCCATTCCTTGGGCCAGGCTGACTTTACAGATCACTAAATGGCACCTGGCCTTGATTTCGGTGACCACTGTTCACGTTGCCACCTTTCCCTTCCTCACTCCCTGCAGCTCTGGAGGAGCAGATGGAGAAAAGGAAAATAAACCACTTTAGGGAGAAAGTTCTGTTTGTTCCAGGGTCTCGGCTCTGAGATCTACAGAAAGCAATTGCCCCTCCAGACAGCCCAGATGCCAGAAAAGATTTCTCTACTTCAGATGAAAAGGAGAACGGCCACTCCTTTGAAGTACATGTATCAAAGCTTTAATAAGAGCTAATAAAATTGTTACGTTGGGTTCACATCTCCTGGGAACATCAAGTCAAAGTTTCCCTGGGGAAAGAAAGTGTTATATAACTATTCTTATGACTTTTATTTTTTTCAAAATGAAGTCCCTGTTTAAAGGATCACAATAATTATTTTGGATTAACTGTAGAGTACTAATTAAATCTCAATTGATCTGTTCAGATTTCACTGGCAGAAGAGAAGCTGTCAAGTAGTGGCTAAAAACTGAATGCAGACAGAGCCACCTGGGTGAACGAGCTGGCCATGGGCAGGTGGCTGTGTGCCCTGGGTACTGGGGGTCCTTGCTGTTCCAAAGCTTCTAACAATGGCAATAGTGAATTTTTTCATCTGTGAAGGGTTAAAATTTCCAGAATGGTTTTATACAGACAAGGATAGGCCACTTTTTGCACTGATCGTCAGTCTTTGGAACAAAGGGCCACCTACGGACGTGGATGAGCTAAGGGTAGGGCATGACACCTGCGTGCCCTGAACGAGTGACAGACAGGTAATTCGGTACCAGCACCCAGCCAACCAGGAGGAGTTTTGTGGAAGGGGGAGAACCTAGGAAAACTGATGGGTTATGTGCCAGGTCTCATGCTAGGCAGTGGGCATTACTATCCCCAATTCTCAGCTGAAGAATCCAAAGAAAACAAAAGTTGCATCAAATGGTTGCTCAAAACCGTACAAATATTAGGTGACAGCACTGGAACTTGAACTCCAGCCAGTGTGATAGGTTCTCGCTGCCCCATGTAGCCTCTAAGGGTGCATATTTTCAGTCCAGAAGGGGTGGCCAGTGGGATTCTTTCCAGCGTGGGGCATATGCACTCACCTGTGTAGACGTCTCCAACCCCAAGCTGCCATCTGCCATTTCTGGCTCCCCGAGGAGAGAAGGGGGTGTTTGCAGCCAGGCAAAAGAGGGGTTCAAGCCAGCACAGCGCGAGGGAGGATGCGTGCTCATGGTGACAGTAGAATGTACTCGCACAGCTCAGGGCTCTGGCGGAGCCTCAGGCAGATAGAAGACAATGAGTGTGGGGTGGGGGGAACACATGGAAAGGAGGGGCCAGTATCTAAAAGCCATCTGGAGAGACGGACACAGGGAGGACTCCTTCCTGGTCTGAACCACTCAGCCAGACTCTCAGAGATGCAGAGACCCCTCGCCCTGATGTGTCAGGTTTCCCTGCCAGCAACTTTTCTGAGTCCAGGAAGGGGAAGGAAGAGGAAGAGGGAAAGTATGGGGAAGACAGAGCTGAATGGGATGCTTGCGACCAAGCCAGAGGGAGACTCAATAGAGCCTGCTCTCTCCTTAAAGGAAAGAAGATGTTCTTGGTTTTCTTTCTGCTGCGTGGGGAAATTTTGACCTTATCTTACTTGTCTGTTTTCTTGTTTTTATTTCAATATTCTTGTGCCCTTTGGATAAAGCAAAAGTGCTGGTTCTGCTCCTGTGCAGCGAGGGACCCACATTCAGGGCAGGGGGAAAAGGGTCTCGGTGAGAAAATCCCAGGGAAGTTGAATCCACAGTCATCCGCCTCCTCGTCGTTGGCCAGGACTGTAGTTATCATCCCAGCCAGAGGAGCATCTAGTGTCTCGGACTTCAGCGAGGGTCTGAGCCACTTGAGGATCTCGTTTAAAATGCAGATTCTGATGTGGGAGACCTGGGGAGGGGCCCTGAGATCCTGCGTTTTCTACCCTTCCCCAGGTAATGCAGCTGCTGCTGTTTCTTGATCACAGTCTGAGTAGCAAGGTGCCAGTCAGCTCTGCAGAAGGGCAGCCTGCATTCCAAGGTCTCCCTGTCTTCACAGTCAGGAATTTTGTCTGTCTGACTGACATGCACCATGGACAATCTGCTCTTTTCATTCTGCTTATAGCAAAGGGACAAAATAGCCAGACAGCCTCTGACTCTTTCAAATTTCCTAAGTGCTCACAGAGTCACGTGGGAAACAGGGGACAATACAATTCTTGACAGGCTAGAATGGGTTGGTCCCTGAGCTGCCCCTGGAAGCCTGGCCCGATGCCACTCTACATGACTGAGTGGAGAGACCGACATAACAATCACTGCTGTTCGGGACCAGAGTGTAGAAATAATGATGAAAGGAGAGAGTGTGGAAGAAGCTTCTAAGATGGGTCAGGTTTTTGGCAACATACGCTTCTTCTGTGTGTTTCGTATTCTCTCCCTCAGGCTGATTGCTACGCTGCTATTGGGGCAATATGAACAACTGTGCACATCTGTCTCCTGGGCTACACTTTCAGCTGCCTGCTAGTCAGAAGCAGATTCTCAGACAGATTTCTTGGTCTGAGCGCCACTGATTTCAGTGCTGTAAGAGGGGGCTATGAATTTGGGGCCCATCTGCCCAGGTGGAAACATTCTGTGCTAATTTGGAGCAGAGGTTGAATGTACAATGTAGTCCCTACTTTCCAAGTTTTTGGGGAGGAATGCAGCAGGGCCTTCCTCCCTTTGATTCTGCCCATCACTCCCAAATCCCTGGTCTTGGAAATTTTCTCTTCAGCCTGATAAAACCATGTATCCCCTCTCATAGGTCTCAGTCAGACACTAGCTGGCCCTTGTCAGCACTTGGCTTATGTGTCCTGGGAACGTGACAGATTCTGCAAAGAAGAAATGCCTTTCTGCTTTCTGAACAGAAGGGTTTCGTGGACGGCACTTCTCCAGTATGGGAGCCCCTGGAAACCAGGCAGACTTGCAGGAATATGAATGCATTGGGCAGTCACCGAGCAATGACCCCTTGTCCTGTGGGTGCTCTCCCCAGCTTTCTTTGACACTTATTATAGTGTGGGGAGCTACTCTGCACTTAGCAGTTCCTCCTTGCTACCTTGAAAATCTAGACCTCAAATCCTAGGAAGCAGCTAGAATGAGAAGGATTTGACCAGAGAGCACTAGAAACAAGGACTCTAGACCTGACGTGGCTAATTGTGAGGTTTTAGGTGAGCAAGCGACTTACTCTTTATGACTCAGTTTTCTTTCCTATAAATTTGAGGGTTTTGTACTCATTCATTCATTTATGCATTCACGTAATATATACTAATTTAATGTATGTTTTACCCATAGGTGTTCTATGGGACTCTGCAGCAAATACAAAGGGAAAGAGAAACATCATGTTAAAGCATCGCTTAAAAGATGCCTTTTTATTGCAACTGTGCCAACGACCAGCAGCATTGGCATTATCTGAGAGCTTGTTAGAAATGCAGAATCTTGGGTCCCACTCCAGACTATAGATCAGAAACTGCATTTTAACAAGATCCCCTGGGTGATTCGAGTACCCATTAAAGTTTGAGAAGTACTGACTTCGTGGGTAATACCGCATTCTCTGCTTTAGCACACATTGTCTCATGACACACATCCTTTTCTTTAAGGAGCTCATCATCAAGGAAGAGAAAAAGAGATTTTGACAAATTCCTGCTCTACAATGTGCTGAATGTCTTAGCAGAGATGGAAACAGGATACTATGAAAATGTAGATGAGTCAATGATGGATAATGCCATTCATTCATTCATTCATTCAAGAACTTGAATATTGGCTATGTGCTAGGTACTCTCCTACATGTTGGGGAAATGTAAACCCAAAAGAAAAGTCTTTATTTTTATGGAGCTTCCCTTCCAGTGGGGGAAGACATGTAATAAGCAACTTTGGAAAATGTGTCATTCCAGCTAGTGATGCATTGCGAAGGCAATCGAAAGGGTAATGTGACAAATGCCCAGGGAGGGGGTGGGAGCTACTTTTGGTGGGGTGGTCTAGGTAGGCCTCTTTGAGGAGCTGAGACTTAACTGATGAGGAAATAACCGTGGGAAGACCTGATTTGTGGGGGATTGGGAGGGGAGGATTAAGGGCGGGAAGAGAGCAAATATAGGGCTCTGTGGAATGAGTGTTGGCCTCTTTTTGGTGTTGCAGGAGCTCAGGTGCGTTGGATAAGAGACCAAGGTCTAGGAGGCCACAGGACCTGGCTTATGTGGGGCTGTGCAGGCCACAGTAAGTGTTAGACTGAATTGTACTCAGAGTGCAATTGTAGTAATATGTACTGCCATATGCTGAAAATCATTAATTCCCGTTGTTGTGTGGAAACTAGACTGTAGAGAGTAAGACTATAAGAGGGAGGCCAGGCAGGAGGCCCCTGCAGTCGTGCAAGTGAGTAGTGATGGTGACTTGGACTGAGACAGTAGGTATGACATGGAGAAAGGAGGATGGATTGGGGGTACACAGTGTTTTGGAGACAGAATCCGAAGCATCTGTGGAAGATCTTCAGAGGAGGTGACAAGGTGATGAGACGGGTTTTGAAGAATGAGTAGCAATTCACTAGGCAGATGTTCAAAATTCTAGGTTTAGAAGACCAAAAGTATAGAGTCATATACTGTGGAGGCACAGCTTGGTTCATGGTATTCTTCTGAAAGGACCAAGACCAAAAAAAGAAAAAGAAAAAGGAAAAAAAGAATAGCATATCTCTCATAGAAATATGGTTTTTCCCCCTCTCAATGGCAGCTGTCAAATGTATGGTGACATTCCTGATTTCTGAGAAGGGCTCCCCAAATTCCCCTACCAAGCTCAGTATTACAAAGGTCTAATCACTTGGGAGAAAAGAAAGGCCCCTCTCTTTTTTTCTTCCAGTAGATCAGACATTGGTCCTAGATCTGCTTACGTATGCCTACTATTGGAGAGGAGACTATTTTGGTCTTCTGAGCTGCTTGTTTTCAGCCCCAAATTTCAGAGCTGCCCCAGAAACCATTCAATCCAAGCAAGAAAATAAATGTGAATATTACTAACTCAGCAGCCTGCCAGCTGCAGACGGTCCCATTATGTCAATCACCGTCAACAGTTCACTGTAACTGGCGGCTGTCGTCTTCCTGGAGATTAATTGCTGGGAACCTGTTGTATGTATTAATAGATCATTTATTCAGATTGATCTTTCACCCATTGATCTTCAATAGCTGCATGTGGCCAGGTAGCTACCATTCTCGTAATCTGACTTCTGGGGCCAATCTTTACTCTGAAAGACTCTCCTGGGATTTCCTAGCAAGCGTAGTAGCCCCCATGCAGATTCCAAGTCCACAAACCACAGCTGCAATCAATCACTTCCCATCTCCAGAGAGCCAAGGTACGCTGTTGTTTTCTACCCTCTTACCATTTGATTTTTAATATCTTACATTCCAAATCTGCAATCAAAGCACTACTGTCAGGCTGGGACCTAAATTTTTACTTGAATAGCTTCAGCATCTTGCCCCTTGGAAATTTGAGCTTCTTTCTCATTCTCCTTCTTTGTCTGTGCCAGTTCTCATCATTGGACCAAATAAAGAACCTGAGGTCATCTTAACCCTTCAAGTGGCTAACTCTTACCTGTTATGGGCTGAATTTTGTTGCCCTAAAATTCATATACTGAAGTCCTAATCCCTAATGTCTCATAATGTGACTGTGTTTGGATTTGGAATCTTTAAAAAGATAATTAAGGTAAAATGAGGTAATTTGAGTGGACCCTAATCCAATAAGATGGGCGTCCTCCTAAGGAAAGGGGATTAGGGCACAGACATGTGCAGAGGAAAGACATTGGAGGGAGACAACCATCTACAAGCTAGGGAGAGAGGCCCGAGAAGAAATCAACCCTGCCAACACCTTGATTGTGAATTTTAAGCCTCCAGGACTGTGAGAAAATAAGTTTCTGTTGTTTCAGCCACTCAGTCTGTGGTATTTTGTTACAGCAGCCTGAGCTGACTAATACACCACCATTCAGGTCTCATCATAAATGCACCTTTTCTGAATTTTCCCAACTCTTAGATTAGCCTAAGTCATCCTGCTATCTGCTCCCATTTTTTTCTGTCTTTGCACTGCCCTAATATTCACTACACTACATTATAATTACTTATTTAATTGCTCATTTTTAAGAGTTTTTCAGCTCCACAATGCCAGAAATGTCTGTTTTGCTCACTGCTTTCTTAGATATGGAAAATAACGCTAATTGTTGTCACAGAGAAGCCTACAAATCTCAATGATGTAGTATAATAAAAGAGTCTCTCATTCCTATTGCGGTCCAATATGAGTCAAGTCTCTATCCGTGGGTACATCTTCCTCTGGTTCTCTGAAGGGCTCTCAATTTAGCTGGTGGATGTGGAACAAGAAAGTGATCATTGGTGGAAGGTTTCTATGAGCCAGACCTGAGAGTGGAGTGCTTCATTTTGGTCACATTCCATTGGCCAAAACCTAAGTTATGTAATCTCACCTAGCTGCAAGGGAGGCTGGTAAATGTAGTCTAATCATGTGCCCAGGGAGCAAAGGAGAACTTGGATATTGGTGAACACTAGCAATTTACACTACAACCACTGTATCTCCAGCACCAACCATAGTGCCTGATTCATAGTAGGTACTAAATAAATATTTTAATTAATTAACTCATTAATTTTCACAGGTTACATATTTAGCCTTAGGTGGAGCTGGACTTGGTAGTCCTTACATCTCTATCCAGGGGCATTTCATTATGCAATGTTATCTCATTCATGTATACTTGGAGCTGAAATCTCCCAGTCTTAAAAATCCCCTTCCAAGAAACAATCCCAACCAAGGAAGTTATTTCATTTCTAACACCCAAACAAAAACGGGCAACTCAGTATGTGGTTTTACCATCTTGCTATAGTTATTTGCACCTATTAGACTCTAAGTGCCTGGAGAGCAATGCATGCATTAACCATCTGGGTATCCCAGTTTCAAACCCAGTGCCTGACACACCTTTAACTTCTATTCAGCCAACATGTATTGAGCATTTTCTCTATGTTGTGGTAAGTGTTTCATATCCATGAACTCATTAAATTGTCCCAATAAAGAAGCAACAATAATTGTTTGGTTTTTATATATTGCAACCCAGTTCTCGGAAAGCTTGAGATAACCTGCCAAGGGTCACAGAAGTACTAAGTAGCCAAAGTAGGATGCAAAGTCAAGTACCTAGGATTTCAAAGCCCATGCTCTTAACCACTATTCCCAGATGCTTTTCCTGTGCATACACCTTACATTCAATTGAAATTAGCCATGGGCATCAGAGCTAAGTTGGCTGCTTTTGTGAGGTAGCCAAGGCTGAACTGCCTGGTCCTGTTCTTGATTTCAAGAGTGTTATTCTCTCATTTCCTTGTGAGCATGGGAGGAGCCATCTTTGTACCCCACATAACACCTAGGACAGAGCATGCTGCGTAGAAGATCTTCAGTAAATGTGTCTCTATTCTCTGCAAGGTTACTGGAACAGGACCTGAGGAAGGAAAGGAGTGGCCAACCTGCCTCTACTGGTCAGTACAGCTTTCCCCAAACACCCACCCACATACTGTCTTCAGTCCCTGACCAGGCACTCTGCCCAGAGCTGTTCTTGGTGGGTACTAGTATCCTTTGGGGGTGAAGGACACTTGTTTGCCTCTTTGAGATTGATGGTGGTGGTAGAGGGAGGAAACTAGAGGTTTCTGATGGAACTTCCATCTTGAGGATAAGACAGAAAGGAAGAAAAAAACTGGTGGTTCCAGTCCTCTCAGAAAATAAGACAGAAATATCTTCTTCAGTCTTCTTCCTCCATTCTTCTGAGCCCAGTTGCAGCCCAGTACGCCAGGTCCCTATTCTTCCAGGCCGTGGAGCCCAGAGGCAGCAGTGCACAGATTCTAGTTCTCCTGTTCCAATTCCTGGGAAGCAGAGGCTGAGTCCTGTCCTCCCAATTCTTTCTCAAATGCATCCCCTAGGTTGCTTTGGAGCAAAGAAGTTCATCTGGATGCATGTAAACTTCCCTTGGTTCATTATTTAAATTTTGCTCAGGATATGTTATCAGTGGGCTCTTTTGGCAAACAATACACTAAAAACAAAATAAATAAAATAACGTGGCACACATTTGGCACAAATGAAGGAGCCCTCCTGTGTGAGTGCTTGGCTGGATTATTCCTGCTTACTGGCTTTCCTGTCCCCACAATGAGCAAGGCTGTACAACTTAGTGAGTGTGGGGGAGTCAGGCTCCATCATCTTTCAGATGCACATGGCTCTCTCTTCTCCCTCAGGTGGATGAGCCATCACTTACATGATAAATAATGGAGGTATTTCAGGTAATGTGATGGAGCCATGTTTAGAAGAAGGAGGATTTTCAGCACCTCTGAAGGAAATCTGAATTGGTCCACGGCTCCCCAGTGTATAGCAAGAACTGACCCCATCATCCTCAGAAAAATTTCCAAGGCTACGAGAATTCAAGCTTTACAGCTTGGCTGCTTGCAACGGGCAGGATCCTCCTGGGGCTAGCAAGTCCAGAGGGGGCTGAAGAGAGACATCTTCTAGTCACCCCCAAGTTCATTTCCACTTCAGGCCGAGGGCTGGCCGGCCGAAGGGAAGCTCTGTCTCTTCCAATTTGGTTTGAATTGAGGCCATCCGTCCCGAATGAGCTGCATTCCAGGCTTTTTTCTTGCTGATGTCAAAAGGCTGAATGTGGACTTCTGGAGGGCTTGAGGGCTGTCTTGCCTGCTAACACTGATTTTATGATATGCTAAACATAACATTCAATAGCTATTACTTCCACTGTCAGAGAAACAACTCGAGCCATCTATCTTCCTCCTCAGACTGTATTACATTTCTCCCTGCAAATGACAACGCATTATAATATCTTTTATTATAATATTACTTATTTGTCGTCAAAGGTTTTCTGGCATTAATGCCGAGGGCTCTCATCCTTTATCTGCTTTTTGGTTTGTTTGTTATGAATGTCACATTTTATTTATCAAGATGGGCTCGGTTCAGAATTTGTGGAGCCGGACTCTTCTGATTTACTTTTTATGCAAACTGGGCTTTTATCTCATCAGATATCCGAGCGTGTAATGAGGACAGGATGGACAAGATGTTCTGCTTTCTTGCTTTTTTAAAGGACCCAAAGGAGAAAGACCAGGGTTTAGGATTATGGTACTTGAGCCTTGGAAGTGAGCTCCTGGGGTCCTCTGTGCCAGTGCCCCCGTCTTTAGGCAGGACTTTAACCTTGACAGTCCCATTTTGGCAGGAACTCTGCAGAAGGAGCTCCCATAATTATTCTCTGTAGCTTGTTTCAAAGTTTAGCAACCTTCCTTCTGAGCAGCTCTTTCCGCCTCTCTCCAAATTAATCCTATTTCCTTAAATTCAATCAAAATATGATATTCTGCTGAGATCTTATTTCTCTGAGAAGGGTACTGCAAAACCCAATGCAGAAAACCTTTTAAATGGCATACGCACTTGGAGGAAGTTATTTGTTTTACAAGAAAATCAAAAACCTAAAATCATACTTCCTTGAAGAATGACTCTTCTAGTTCTCTTAAGTGACTGCGTATACATCATTAATGACTAGACAGAAAAGCTTTTTTTCCCCAGTTGGGGGTAAGTAGATGTGCATGCAGAAAAAATAAAATTAAAGTGCCAGCAAACTAATGTTTACTGAAAGTCTGACAGAATTGCTGATATGGTCCTTGTAAAAAATAGAGATGTCTTTACATTGACACATTAGTATAAAAACATCAATTCATAGTCCACTTTGTTAGAAAGAAATGGATTTCAATAGTACTTGAGAGTGAACCTTTGCCTTGCATGTCTCTAGAAGTTTCGTTAGCACCTAAAATCCATTGGAGGCTGAGCCCCTAGTCAATTCTGGCCTTGAACAAGGGGTTAAGTATGGGATAGAGGAGTTAATTACTCTCTCAATGAATGTTCCTTTTCCATTTATGAAGTGACCCCACCCTGTCCCATCTTTCCTCACTTGGGCACCCAGTGCCAAAATAGTGGTCACTTTTTCTGTCCTGTTCTATATTCTCCACTTTGTTAGGTGAATACCAGAGAGGCTAATGGCTGATCAAAGCCTGGGGCATTACTTCCTCCTCGGTGGGTTTACAGTTTAATAGCAAACTATTATTATAGTTTAGCAACATTATTATTCAAAGAATGATGCTATCATGGTGGAAATTCAGACATAAGAGAACTGATGGGGGAGATACTTGGGACTAGGGTTGGAGGCAAAGAGAACTCTTAGGAAAGGACTTCAAATCACTCCATGTTGGGGACTTAAATCCTTCTGTTCATGAGACCACATCAAAATGTCCAGTTGAACTATCCTCCCCCCTGCCCAACTTCTTGAGGGCCTCCCTTCCTTGGCAACATCCCAAGTGCAGGATAAAAGTAAAAATGCAACACCTTGGCCATGCAGAGGAGTATGTTGAACACCCACATGAAAGAAAAAAACTCCATGTACTTTCAGCTGTTTCTCCCAACCAGGTGATGATGAGGTGAATGGCTTGCCTCTGAGTGGGAGGTTTATAGCTGCCATTCTGGTACCTTTGCCTGCCCACTTTCCTAACAGGAAGAGCAAATGGTGGAGCTGAGAAGTTCTACTCAATCATGGTGGTCACAGGCTGATTTTGACTTCTTCGGTATTATTGGGAACTCATATTCCAATCTTCGAGTCCTGCACTCTCCATTGAGCCCTTGAGCTGGTAGGCAGGCACTGAGGATGCTAGCAGGCTCTTTGAATTATTCACAATGGCAGAGGGACTCTTCCCGAAGCAGTGTAGGCTTGTTTCTGAAATACAAAGTATGAGATTGGGAAAGTAGAAAAAAGGATGTCAAGACGACATATTTTGTTAGACTTGTCTGCTTGTCCTATATCCCACTTTTCAGTGTTGCTTTTACCAAATAAGAACACAAAGATGATGAGTTGAAAACAAGGACTCTATGTCCAGATGAGTGGAGTTTCCTTAAATTTCCTCCTTTCCCCCATTTTCTGACAGTCCAGCTTCTATCCTTTCTCTTTCTGCCTATTACAATAAGTGTGGTTTGTTTGGGTAGATTTTTTATCTCAAACTAGCTCCAAGGCTCCTTTCTAATCCTGGAAGAAGGAGAAGGGATCTAGTCGTTTTGTTCTTGATGGGCCTCGGGCATCTCCTGTGCTGACCGTGGCCCTGAAAGGGGTCAACTCTTCCTGAAGCTGCTATTGTCTCATTGATGGGCTGAGTTCAAGATGTTTTGGAAAGGCTACAGTGCTGAAGACTTGTCATCATTTCAGTACGTTGTTTAAGACAAAAGCAATCATCATTTACAGACTGTGGTTCATGAAATGGTGCAATAATTTTATTTGCACATTGTTGTCCATTGATATGTAGACTCATAACCCAAGCTCTCTGAAGCTATTGGTGAGCTCCATGGGGATGGAGAGAAAGATCCCTCAAGGGCTTTACCCTCTCAACATCAAAGTCCACTATGTGTACAGACTACCTGATTTTTTCGAGATTGTTTTTGACCAGATAAGTTATTTACCCCTCTTATTTATTTGAGGTATCTCTTTCAATGCTGAATGTGCCTCTTCAAAACCATGTAATCGATGACTTCTAGGGGAATGAGATTTACAGGGCATAGGGGACTTGATCACCAATTAGCTTAACCCTCTTAGTGTTACTTAGTATATATCATGTCATGGCTAAGATAGTGCTGGTCTGTCTTGCATTTGGCTTCAGTGGAGTGGAGCAAGGTGGTAAGGATGGGGAATAGAGGAGTGGAAGTGAACCCAAAGTGCTTTGTTCACTGGGTAGAGTGGTGTAGGGCTCCCTTCTTTCCTCACTCAATCCTGCTTCCTTCTGAGTCTGGGAAACCTTCAGTCTTTGGTAGTCATTAGTGTTGTCCATTAAGTATCTCCCCGACATGTGATAGGCTTGCACTTACTTGCCTAATAGAAGCAGAAGGGTGGCTTCTAGAGCTGAGATGTGATTTCTCATGGTCAGAAGGTGGCTGCTTCATCAGCGTGGTCCCAAGAGTGAGGACAACAATGAACAGACTACCTCCTCCCCCACACACACTGCAACTTGTACCATCCGTGTACTAGCATTGAGAGATCTAGAGATCTAGCTTCATTGTGTTCAGCTACTGAGCTTTGTAGGTTGTTGGTTGCCACAGCATAACCTAGTCTTCTCTGACTGATACAGAGTCACTGAGATAAAGTTTCCTGCTCACCAAAATCCTCCTGGCGGGGAGCTCACAGGGAGAGGTGGGTCTGCATTATGTACACTGGCACTTACACAACTCCAGCTCTCCCCTGCGGGTAGCGAGACGGGACTTCTCACTCTCACCTGATTTGCCTGTGACATGCTCACCAGGGGAGCTTGAGCCATCGCTTCCTCACAACGGGAATCCCTTGTTTGGTCCATGTAGCATCTTTCCCTCCCTTCTTCTGCTAAGCTGAGTTCCCACTGCTCCTTTGTGGAACTGTTCTTGCCTCCGCCCCCAGACTTGAATGCAGGGTGTGCTTCCTGCTGCATGAAGAATGTCACCTGCAGTAGAGAGAGCACTGTCAGCACACACAGCCCCAGAGACGAGAGCTACGGAGGGAGAGAAACCTGCCTGTTTTGTGAGCTAATAAATCTCTCCTGGCTCCTAAAATAATCTAAGTTTTTTATCTGACAGTTGTAACAGAAAGAATTCTTACTAATTCAACCAGCAATATCAAATATTCTCTTTCTGAGTGGTCGTGATCCCCCACGTTCCTTCCCTCCATGCTATGGTGGCAAATATACAAGTGATCTCAGGTCCTTGGTCATGATCTCCCTGGTAAACAGACAATCAGCTTGGAGCTGTGAACCGGTAACTTCTCTTAGCCAGAGGTCACATACAGACCCACCTCCACTTCCTGACGATAGCTACAACTGAAGTAAATAAAAAGGCCTCTGAACGGATAAAATGTAGTCCATATAATTCATATTCAACCACATGGTTATTACTCTAAGGATCAGCTATTCCCAAAACCTCAGAGCTAATTTCCCCTCATTGTACTTACAATTATAACACTTTCTCAAGTTTCTGCTACCTTAGAATAGAAGGAGTAAGTTAGAAAGGTTGGGGGCAGGGTAATTTTTGTCTTATTGGCAGGAAGTGACATTTGATATGGATCAAAGAGGAGTTGGACAAACTACAAATGACAGGCAAAATGCCTCAACATTGGGGACATAAGACATTAGGAAAAATAGCATTTTACACAATTGAAGCCCTCAATACATCACTACATCAGTGCTTTTATGGCTTCGAGTACAAGCAGATGCTACTAATGATGACCCTAAGTCAATACTATGTTAAATTACATTCAAGATCCTTGATTTATCAAGGCAGGGGGGCTGTTTAATTCATTTGAAAAATACTCAAATGGCTAATTGTCTGGAATGCTTGACATTCAAAGGGTTAAATCTCCATTTTTCTAGCATATTCATTTTTGTAGAACAGCCATTTCTCTGATAGTGCTGAGTCCATGAGGTGAACTATATTGTTTATCAATATAAATAATTTACAACATGAATGTATTTATTTTGTTTGTATGAACACTCTTTAGTATGAGATAACGTTTGTGGAAGCATTTTGTGAAGAGTAAAACACAATACAATTGTTCTTTATCATCATGCTCCTGGGAAGTCCTTAATGATATTGGTACCCACTGGTGTCTTCCTCCCTAGGAATCCCTTAGATGAGCCATTCTCGAAGTTTAGTGTCCAGGGGACCAGGTCTCATTTGCAGATATACTGATTTAGTGGATCTGGGTGACATGCAGAAACCTGGATTTTAAATAAGGACTCCCCTGTTTCAAGTGGCTCTAACCCAGGTAGTCCCAAGTTCACCTCTTACAAAATACTGTTTTCTGCTGCCCTAGAGCCCCCAACTGCCCTGGGATGGTTTCCTTTTTCAAGCTGGGCCTGAAAAGAAATCTTCCCTCCTCTACCCAGACCTGAGTCATTACATAGAAGTCATAAAATAAAATAGGATCTGGTTGAGATAACTGAAATAAGTTAGAGAAAAAAAAAATAAAGACTTCCTAAGTCAAGTTTTAGATGGTGATATGATTAGAATTATTATCCATTATTTATGTGGCAGGTGATGTTCAGTAGGTGCTTGATGACTCTGTGTTAACAGACAGTGATTCTGCTGAAAGGGAAGGTGACATTGGTCTGTCCTTTCTCTCTTCTGCCTCCCTCCTGCCATGTCTACACTTCTATCGAGCTCAGCTAGTTCCAATGGCACTTTTGGATGGGCACCTTGCAGAAGTTTGCGACAGAAAAGTGAAACACGACATTAAAAGTCTTGGATTTAGAAACTGGTGACCACCTTTCTAATATTCATGGGTGTGGCGGTGATTCCTTGACCACCCTCTGTGCATTGGACGTGTGTCATATAAGACCTTATTAAATTCTCACACCAGCCTTGCAAAGTAGAGTTTATCTCTTTAGAGACGAGGAAACTCAGGTTCAAAGAGGTTAAATGACTACTTCATGGCAACACAGCCAAAAAATAGTGGAACCAGGTGATCCTGAGTCCAACACACAGGGCCTTTCCGCTATTTGTCCCCAAGAGCCCTCAAAGGGAAGAGTGAGTTAGGGCTCTTTTGTCTTAGTGGCTCATCCAGGGTCTTGTTAGTGCTTTGTCCTCACTGTGGTCAACAGTCACCTTTGCCCTCTCTTACCAGATGTATTTAGTCTTCTCTGGCTTCTTCCAGTGTCAAGGCCTGAACTACTCGCTAACGGGGCACTTTTGGTAGAGCAGGGATAACTCTTAACCTGAGGGTTTCCAAGAACATAAAGCACTGGGTGTATGTCATCCTAGTTCTGGCGGTGAACCACATCAATTTCACTGTTGCCTTTGCTAGACAAATTATTTTTTCCTTCCTTCACCTGGATACAGCCTTTCAAAAAGTCAAGACCTATCATGTGAGGCTGGCGTGTCCTAGGAGAAAGGGAAAGCACAAAGTTAAGAATAGTCTTTCAAAACAAGGGGCAATTGGACTTGAAAAATCCTTCCTCTTCAGGGGCAGCGATATCCTGGTTTAGCGTAATGAAAGTCCTCATGCCCAGTGTCCGCTAACAATCTGCCTTTAATGGGGTTACTATAGCTGGGGTAAAGCATTTTATATGGAACCAGGTTTACATTATCCTACTCTTTAGAGATCTTGCTTGCAATGTTGTTCAAATCCTTTAATCCATAAATAGGATTCCAGACAGCACTGGGCTGCCTTCCAAAACTGTAATCTTCCAGTATATGAATTATTACCAAAAGATTAGGGTGTTTCTAGTAATAACATTTCAAATAAATCAGCTTTCATGGAGGAACAACAAACTAATATTGGAAATAACAATATAAAGACATTTATATAGCCACTTGCTAGAATAACTTCCCCTAACCAGGGGCTTCTTTTCTCATTTACATTCATTCTGTTTGAAAGTCTTTTTTCATTTATCATCAGCTGCTGCCTTTAGCCTTAAAGCAGGCCACGTGTTCCCTTGTCCTGGGACTCTTTGAAGCCTGTGAAATCACCAACTCTGTTTACCTAGGGATGGTCAGAGATGTTAACTATTGTCCCCAGACGCTCCAGATCCCTTTAGACTTTCTCTTTGGCTCTGGGGAAGTGTGTAGTAGGAAGATATAAGTAAATTTCAGGCTGGAACATACTTTTTTGGGGCTTCATATCAAAGATCATAGATGTGATTGCAGAGTAGAAGAGAAAGTTTCTTGCATGGCCTTAGAGACTGAGCCCTTTTTTGTGGCACAAAGAGCTCTGCTGACAGTAGAGATTTACCAGGGTGTGATGGCAAGGTGTTTTGCAAGGCAACAGCACTTGCTTTATACTTTGATGAATTCTGGCTTCATCACTCACCAGTATTAGGAATATTGAGCAAGTTCCTTTACTCCTTTTTTCCTTTGTTTTCTCATCCATAAAGTGGGGATACTTACTACCCTATGGGACTATTGAGATTAAGTGAGGTACCAGTGATAACATCAGAACTCATAAATCTGAGTTCTTCCTCTCCTTTTGGCTGTCCTTTTAAACCATTGGAGTTCATGGTGAGGTGGCTGATAGACGGTAAGGGGGTTCCTTCTCTTAGCCACAGATGGCTGCTTTGAGAAACACCCCCAGGCTAGAAGCAAAGGTACTTGTTCAATATCCATTTTGGCGGCTAATCTGCTGTAACCTTGAGTGAACTGTCACACTTCCAGATCTCCACTCCATCTTCTGTTAGGAGAAAAGTGTCTGGCTCCTTTCTGCCTTATAGGGTAAAGAGGCAGTAAAACCAATATACTTATATGAGATCACATTTTAAGGAGACATTTCATAGTCACAGAATTTTAATGCTAGAAGAGGTTATCTAGGAAGAGAAGGAATTAACATTTATTACAAGTACTCACCACAATCAAAGTACTTTATATGCTTTGCCATATTTAATCCTAGCAACCCCCTTAGGGAGGTGGAGTTATACCCATTTCAGAGAAGTGGAAGCTGAGGCTCAGAGAGTCACTTTTAGTTGCTCCAGGTCACATAGTTAAAATGTGGCAAAGGGAGAACTCAAACCCAGATCTGTAGGACTCCAAAGCCTCCAAAGTCTCCCTATTACATTGTGTTTTTATCATCCATAATTCTCTTTTTACAGGTGACCGACAGAGCTGGGACTTAAGAGATGTTAAATCATTCATCCATGAACTTATATGATTAGTGAAAAATCCAAGACTAGAACCAGAATTTTATGATTGCTATTTCTGAGTACGCCCTTACCCCAAATTGGTATAAATTACCTAACCTAACCCTCTAGCTTCTGTTATTATTTCAAAAATGTTTTGTTTTCATTTTCATTTCTGATGGATTTTCAACAAACAGAGGCTCCTGACATTTTAGTTCTAAGACTCTCTTCTTAGATGAAAAGGTTGGAATAGTTGTTCCTTTGGTTCCTTCTAGCTCAAAAATTCTATTATTCCTGTGACCCTCCGTTCCCCATAGTAGTTAATGATCTGTAAAGAAACACTTAAATGCACAGGTTTACTACCTTCTCGCTCTGCAAGCTAGAGGAAAGCTAGCTATTATTTTTCTTCTTCGAAAGGATGATCTGAGACCCACATTGCTTGGGCAACTAACTCAAGGACATAGCTGATCAGTGACTGAGCCTGGCCTAAAATGCTCAAAGGAGATTGTATTTTATTCACCTTTAACCTCAACCCTTATCAGAGGGACTGGGACATAGCATGCGCTCGTTTACAGTAGAATAAAGGTGCTCATGCGTTAATGAGTCAGGAGTGGAGTGGAACCCAGGCTCCCCAGCTCCCTGTGTAGGCTTCCTTCTGCAGCTTTCTTTTCCCCAAAACTTTTTATAATGGGGGAAATTTGCCTGTATGCAAGGCGCTTCATGTATTTCTTAAAGCGAGTAGACCACAGAGTGCATTTCAAAAAGAGGAGGTCTTAATTTGCAGATCGCTGGGGTGGCAGGTCTGGATTCAGACATGGGAGGATGAATGAGCGAATTTGCGCACCCGCTCCAATCTACTCTTACTCTTTCAATTTAAGGCAGCCTTAGTATTTTGTTAATAGGGTGTGCGAGGGGACATCTGCAGAAGAGATGTTTGTGAAATGCCTCCTCAGATTAAAGGAGCTTTGAAATGGAAAGCGTTAGCCCTCTGATGGACTGGGCCTGGCACTTTACATTTTGGGCTTTTAAATAAAAAGGAAAAGAAAAGAGGGAAACAAAACAAAACAAAACAAAACACCACTGTGTTTTTGGAAGCTTGTGTCATGTTTTTTTCCTCTCTCCAGCCCTCTGCTTAGCTGCCCTGAAATGCAGGCAATGACGCATGGCGCATGCTACACAGAGGAGCGCGGGCACCCCAGGCCCAGTGCTCTTTCCCTCAGGGTGGCTCAAAGGCATGGCTGTGCCATACGATGAGTCCGCCCTCTTCTCCCTAAACAAATGTTGTTTTTATTGAAGTGATGACCTTCTGATTTAATTCCAGGGGGAAAGAGGAAGAGAACGCCCATTCTTTTGCTCCATAGGGAAGCGGAATTGAAAGGCTTGGGTAGGATGAGAACCAGAATGCACCAGTCCTCAGGGTCCTTTGCTCAATTACTCTTTCTGCCTCGGTTTCCCCATCTGTCAAAACCAAAACAAAGCTTTTCTAGTTGTCTGGGAATGCGTGTGGAAGGACTGCTTTCACAAATCAATCTGATGACAAAAGGGCGTAAGAGGGATTGTGCCCACCAACGGTGGTGACATCATCCATTTGTTTCCCGTCAGTGTGAGAGGTGGGGACGGGCTGGGTGAACGAGAAGGGTGGAGGTATATTTTTCTTTGGGGAGTTTTTGGATTATACCAGGTGTCACTTGCCATTTCCCCAATCATGTGCATGGATACGATTGTTTAGATGGTTTTTATTATAAAATCATGAAGGCAGAGGAATGGGCTCGACCTCTAGAAGACCTTTCTCAGGTCGGGCTTCTGGGACACAGATTTCTGCAAGCAGGTCTTTGCTCTGGGCGTTGGAGACGATGTGTCTCTGCTGAAAGGCGCGCCATCCTTCTCCCAGCTGGCAGCCCCGGGATGGTTCCACTCATTAGCGGGCAGGCCCGTTTCTCAGGGGCCGGCCCGCTCTTCTTAAGCAACTATTGTCTCCTTTCCTATTCAGCTGTCAGCTCATTCCCCACGACGCTGCTGACTTTCAGCCTGAAAGGGCCTTTTCCCTGCAGGGCAGTGAGGCAAGCTCCATCCAAGGGGATTGCAGTCCCTCCTCTCTGCTGCGGAAAAGGAGCCAGAGCCCTCCCCAAACCACCCGGAGACCTTAGCTGGCCCCAGACCCGTGAAATTAAGGAGAGGCAAAGACAAGTAAATTAATAACTCTTATCCATATTTCTAGACACCTCTAGGGTTAGGCAAGCAAGTTATACGGGGCCCAAAACATGTCAGCCTAGGAGTAGAAAAACATGAAACACGAAGTTAAATCCCGTAAGGGCCAATTGGACCATGCACTTATTTTTAGAAATTAGGGAAAAATCCTCAAAGTAGCATGCAATGGTGCCTGAGAGAAGTACTAGGATGAGAAAACCAAACTAGACATTTAAGTTCTGGTTTCAATTCTGGAGCTCACCAATTGGCTTATCTGCATCCAACGTGTTGCAAGGCTAGTGACTGATAGTAAACTGACCAGAGGGTGAGCCCAGCTGACTCTCTGTACTTGCTTGAAAATAGGTCTACTCATTGACATCTTGTGTTTTGTGATGCATAAAAGAGTAGCAGCCTGAAATTTGGGAAATTGTGACATTCTCGTGACCCATCTTTCACAGATGTAAAAGGTCTTTAAAGTTTGCTTTTTGGATTCCAATTTATATTAAAATAGATTAAGAAAGGAGGAAGTAGGGAGAAATACCATAATTCTATGTAAACTGGGGTTTTAGTGATCATTATTGAAGAAATATTTCCAAAAAGCAAAAAATGTTGCATAGCACCCCTAAATGCCAGTCACTCTTTCTCTTTACTCCTGGGGTTCCTTAGTGGAAACCTCGTTTGGAAGGTCCTGGGCGGGACAGGCTGAGCCTAGCATTGGTGCGGCATCTGTCCCGGGCTTGCGGGTGATGGAGGCAGGTGGAAATCGTGGTTGGGAAAGATGGAAAGGTGAAAAGTTCATGAGATATTTGAAGATGAGACAATGAAAATCACATATCCATTAGAGGGAAGAGAAGAGGGAATTTCTAAAATTGCTAATGGAACTAATCTGCCTGTTTTCCCTTGAGAGACAGGTTCATCCCACACTTCAGGATGTTATGGATCTCTTGCATTTTCCTGCTGTCTGATCAATTCTCTGTCACGTGGCATCTCTTTTTTCCCCTGCTCTATTCTTTGGCATCCCTCTTTCTCCACCTCCAGCCTCCGGATAACCAGCTCCTGCTGCCACATGACTTGCTCCCCTGAAGCACAATTGAAGCTCCGAGTTCACTTGAAACTTGGGCCCCTTCGGAGCTGGCCAGGCCTAGTAATTAAAATGTCCCCTTCATCTTTAATTGCTTCATTTAACATCGAGTGCAATGGCTTAGGAGTGCTCGTGCCCTCTGCAGTGACCTGCTGTGCCCTGGATAACTGACAAGCAGCGCCTCTTCCCCTGGCTCGGGAAGATTAGTGTGTTTGGGGGCTGAGGATCTTCAAATTCCAGCCATCCTTTGACCCACTGCACTTTTCTCACTTGCTTGGGAAAAGGTAATTTTAATTTCCTCTGTCTTATTGGGTGTTGAGTGGGGCCAGTCCCTGCCCTACCCCCACACAGAGAGAGAGAGTATTACACCTCCCGGCAAATCTTGTCATCACACGGGCCACGCACTCTTACCTGAGTCAGGTGCAGGGGAGTGGGGAGAAGCCTGGGGCTAGGAAGGGCAAAATTTGATTTTGAGTCTCAGCTCTATCAGTTCCTAGTGGGGCCCCTTCCTGAGCCCCCTCCAGCCTCACTTTCCTCACTTGCAAATGGTGTGGGGGCACCCACACCGCAAGGTTACTGTGTCGCCCAAATGAGGCAAGGGAGGGAAGTTTGGTAATGCCTTAAATAAAAGAAAAATATTTTAAATTAAGATTGTGGCAGCGAGGCCAGCTGGGATCATGGATGTCACTGAAAGAGACAGTCTCTCACTTGCATCCTCTAAGCGTGGCTGTGGGAGGGGGATGGCAACTGAATACCCCTAGACATGAGCTGTGCATGGCAGGAGGGGATGGTCATGCTTAAGGGGCACATGCTGCTGTGAGAAGCCTCAAGGTCATGACTCTTTGCCCCCTCTACGCTGCTCATCCTAGAGAAGCCATGATTGGGTGGCAAGTGTGGGCCCTTCCTGCTGGAGGGATTCCATGACGCCACAGGTGCACTGCTGAGGAAGGGTGGGTAGCAGTATCTCTTGCTCATAATTTGAAAGCTTGCCAATGTGGAAGGATAGGGTTACATTTTCTGAAATCATTTCATATGTTAAGTCCCTTAGGAAAAGTCTAGCAAAGTGGTTTTGAAGATCCCTTGGTAGCAAAGAAAGTTACGTTGGTGATACTAAGACCTTTCCAATTGAAAGTAAAGAACAAAAAGGTCATAGTATTTCCATAACCATCTGAATTTTTAACATAAACTTAATAATACTTCTATCCCTTAGGTATCAAAAAATATGAGAGCTTTCTTCTGTAGGATGTGTGTGTGTGTGTGTGTGTGTGCATTTATATGTGCACCTGTTAACGTTGGGTGGATGGGATATGAGAAGAGGAGAATCCACTAAATCTGGAAAGGGGTGAGGTGATGTAAGAAGACAACTCCAAGAACCGGGCATCTTGAACTGGCTGGTTATTTGGGGGAAAGTTGACCCTTGGTGATTGCCAGATTTTTCAAATAAAAATACAGGAATCCCCGTTAATTTGAATTTCAGATAAACAACAAATGCTTTTTCAGTATACATATGTGCCATGAAATATTTGGGACATAACTTATGGTAAACAATTACTTGTTGTTTATCTGAAAGTCAAATTTTCCTGGGCATCCTGTGTTGTATCTGGCAACTCTCCCTGCGGTGGGGTGGTGGGCAATGGTGGGGTCTCTTTGGACTGTGAAGGAAGCACACAATTATTATTGTTTTATCAAGGTTTATGTTGCCTATAAGAACCAGAAACTTGCAGATAGAAGGTTTAAGACCTTGTACTCAACCAAGTGTTTGGAAAACATTTTGCTATACACCTTAGAACAATAAGTATGTTGAAAAAACCACCTGGTTATTCAGTATAGAGTGACAGGATTCTGTGTTTATTCAACGTTGATCTTTCTTATCCCTTCATTAGAAAAGCATTTACTGAGCACCTACTGTATCCCTGATGTTGTGTTTGATGCTTGAGTAACTAAGATGGAAAGCCAATTGCAATACTGGGTTGGTTGGATTACTTAGAGTACAAGGGAAAAAGAGAGACATGCTCAAGAAAGCTCATGAAAACCAAAGTCTTTTCCTCAGATATTGCATGTTTATCTCCAGGTTTCTCTAAATGTCTGTTCTGTTCTCTTTTCTGGCAGCCAGCTTTTTCTGCTTACTCATTTTCCACATGATCTTAAATGTCTGCCACGGTAGCTAAAATTATACAGCCTTCCAGTTTCAACACTGACTCTCGGTACTGGCAAGTGTCTCTGCTCAACTCGGTTTCAGTCCCTGGAGAGAATCTGATGGGCCGGTTTGTGTTTTAGACACTAGGTCAGAGTGTGCTCACCGACCTCTGTGCTTGTGGGACTTCTGCCAAGTGTCCTCCCTTGGCCCAGTCAGCTACGCCCAGGGGAATGGGTGAGGCGGCCCTGAAAATTCCTAGTATATCCTGATTTCTTGCTTTCTCTTCTTCTCCAGTTCCAAAAATGTCCCTGCCTAAATAAGCAATTATTTTTAAAGCTTAGCTGTGAAGAGTGTAGATGCAGAAGTTGACTAACTGGGTTTGGGTCTCGGTTCTGCTATTTTAGTTTTATTCTATTCTTATGAAAGTTATTTAAACCTTTCTATGCTTTCATGTCTTCACCCAGAAAATAAGGATAATGAGAGCAGCCACCTCTCAGCGTTGTTGTAACAAATACACGTAAAGCACTTAGGGTGGATCAGAAGGCGAGCACTTAAGGAACGGGAGCTATTGTTATTAGCATTTTCGCACACACGGGCGCGTATTTACTCAGCTTCTTCCCATTAGGAGAAAACATGGTGTTGTGACCTGTGCCGCCTTCAGAGTTGATGTCAAAGGGGCCACTTCAGATGCTTATTTTCGATCTCCAGGTGATCTCCGTTTCTCTCCTGGTTGTGTTCCAATAGATTTAAATGGCACATTATTATATTAATCAATATAAAATAGCAGATTAAAAAAAACTACAAAATTATGATAATAAAGAAATAAAATATAGCAAAATATAATACTGATTCCTACTCAAAAAAGGAGGAAGAAACATATTCTAGAACATGCACCCTGTTTTGCAGGACAGTCCTTTAGCCTTGCAATGTGGAGTGTCCTTTCTGCTTCTCTAAGTACAGCCATTAGTCAGTGATAAAATATTGGAGGTCTGAGTAGCCCATGCCTCTTTCTAAAACCCATTCAGTTCATGCATACAAAGGCCAACATCTGCTAAAGACAAGCCTGAGCCTTTTAAGAACAGCCTGGCATCTTTAACCAAGAAACAGTCCCTTGCCCATGGACAGAGCTATAAAAAGATGTACTGTCCTACAAAGGTCAAATCCCATGTGGCCCACAGAAGCCTGAAGCCTTGGTCCCTATTCCATATAAGCATCAACCTCTCCACGTGTTACTCTCCTTTCCAAATGTCAGTCTTTGTGCCTATCTCGAGGTTTCTCAATGGATGCATTAACTGTTGGAGTTTTCAGGCTGGTAAGTGCTCTTACCCCTTAAGTCCCCACTGCGGTTTTGAATCAATTGAGAAGTAGACGGAAGAATAAAACATGGAGGTAAAACATTATTAATACTGAAGTTGAGCATGTGTGGTTCGTATCTGTGATCAGACTCTTGCTTGCCTGCTCATCCCTAGTGGACACAGAGAGACAGGAGCCTCCAGGCCCACTACTGTGAGGCCACCTGAGACCCCAACCCTCTTTTGGAATCAGGAGCGGAGCTGAGTGCACCCCTCTGTGAGCCGGCAGTCTGAGAACCCAGAGGGTGCTGGTCCAACCATGCAAAGTTAATTTATCTCCAGTGTCACCCACCGGGTGGTCCATTGCATTTGCTTTGGAAGAAATCAGTTAAAGATTCGGAAGGAAGAACAGAAGCAATTTATGCCAAAACTTCAAAATAACCGAACCTCCTTTTTTTATGAACGAGATTGAAACTTGGGGATGGAAGAGGGTATTTGTTGACTTCCTTTGGAGTGGAATGAGTGGCTCATCCAGGTGGGACTGCTCGAGATTCTGTAACTCTCTCTTAGTTTGTTTTCTGTTGCTATAACTGAATACTCGAGATTGGGTGATTTATAAAGAAAATAAATTTATTATTTATAGTCCTGGGGGCTGGAAAGTCCAAGATTGAGGAGCTCCGACTGATTGACTTCTGGGAGGTCATTGTGCTGTATTGTAACATGACGGGAAGTGTCTCAGGATGAGGGGCCACACTGAGGCCAGACTGGCTTTTATAACAGTCCCACTCTCATGATAACTAACCCGCTCCTGTGATAACTTGTGTTAATCCATTAACCCTTGCATGGATTAATGCATTCATGAGGGCAGAGCCCTCCTGACCCAACCACCTCTTAAGGGCCCCACCTCTTAATATGATTACATTGGGTATCAAGTTTCAACAACGGAGTTTTGGAAGGAACAAGCATTTGAACCATAACAGACTCTGAGATATTTCGAGGAACTTTGTCCTTGATTTGGTACTGATGGGAAGTGGCATTTATTCCCTACCTGAGGCAGGGACATGAGCAAATGCCTGAGGCAGAGTCAAAGCTGGATATTGGGATAAAAAAAGAGAAAGCACTCAGAAAGCACTTCTTGGCTTTCCTAAGTCCCATAGTCATTGACAAATGAAAATAAGATTACAGTCTCTTAGTTCCTCTGATTTTCCTAGGGCTCAGCAGTAGATATTAGTGGGGAATAGCTACAGCCACCTGAGTTTGGTTCTGTATTCACCCGATCCACCAGTTTTTACTGAGACCTATTATTTATTTAAAGATTCCTCCTGCCTAGACCTCAAGAAACTTTGGTTCCCATAGGAATAAATAGCACACACATGTGCTCCCACCGCCCCCTTCCATGCACATATGCGTTTGCTAGGGAACATAGAGTGGAATTTTAATGCAGCAGGAGTTCAGAGAGGAGACAACGCTGGTTTTTCCAGAGCCATCAGGGAAGGTTTAATGGAGACAACAACATGGGGCATGACAACGATGCCTGATAGGTTTTTAAATAATTTGGAAGAAGGGAATGAGCCTTACAGGCTTGAGTAGGGACAATTTGGAGAGGGAGCAAAAACAAGTTGTTGGAGAGAGAATGAACCGTGTGTGTGTGTGTGTGTGTGTTTGGTGAGGAGAAAGAGAGCAAGTGTGCAAAGACACCAGACTAGAAAAATGCTTATTTTTTCCATAGCTATAAAATAAGGGCCTTTTTGTGCCTTTCCTACCTGGCCTCTTTGGGACATGTATGGTGCTGGTAATTTAATTTCCATACTTAGCGAGAACATAAATTCCATAGATGCCTTTTTTTTTTTACACATGAAGACTATCCATATTCATTTCCAACCACAGAAAATGCTATATTAATTTGATTCAGAAGCACCTTTCATGATAGCATCTTTCCAAAACACACACAAACACAGGGCCTCTCTCCTCTTTCTCCCTTTGATGTGTCGGCCTCATGGGACTTGCGGGAAAGCAGACCCTTCTCCGTGCTTGCGGGCCTGGTTTCCATTCTTCTGCCCCATTCCCATTTTACGCCTTCCTTCCCGGCTCCAAGCAGAAATTCAACTCCCGTCCCCACCGTGAGAAATGCACCTTTCTGGCCTTATCCAGAGAAGAGATGTCTATATGCAGCAGGCATTGAAGGAGGCTGCACATCCCACTCCTTCCCCTACCTTGTCCTGACATTCCCTAATAACCGGTTTACCGAGGCCACCATGTCAGTCCTATAGAATCTCCACAACTCTGAACTCTGCCCTGGAGAGGAACACTGGAGCATTCTCACACACTAACAAAAATCTGAACTTTCACTCACAAATAAGTGAAAATAAATTTTTAAAAGAGAAGAGACCAGGAGAGGATATGGTGGCTAAGGAGAACTACATAGGGAAATGGGATCCGAACTGCATTGTTGGTTAATTGTTAAAAGGGAGGGAATGGTGTGCATGATGAAAACTTCCATAGTGCCGGGGTCATTGATGATACAGTATTGGAAGAGGTTGGTAGAGGTTAGGAATGAATTTCCCTGAAAAGTCTCCTGCTCAGATACCTTGAGTTTTAAGGCCATGTTAAGTGGGTTTCTTTCTCTTATTTCCTATTCCCTACTGGCTAACCATATTGCCAACATCAAGCCATAAAGAGATTTCTTCCAGCAAAGAAAACCTGTCACTAATTCTAGTCCTTTCTGAAAGGCTGCTGGTGATCGGCCAGCCACCCCCAGCCCCACCCTCCTCTCCACTTGCCTCCCCAGGACTTTTTTCCTTCTCTCTCTCTCCAGGTCAATGGATTCCCTTGATGTAGGAGGAAAAGGGAAAGCTACAGAGTTGTGTGCTGTGCATCTTCATCAATGTCTGGGCAGGCAAAGTGAGAGCCTGAGTCAATTAAGTGAAACACCAATGGGGAAGGGGGCATGGTTGGTATGGTTTTAGGAGAATTACGTGCTAAACCAAGCACGTAATTTCCAAAGTGTCACCAATCAAAATCAGCTCTAAACAAGTCTGTGGTCCATTTTTAAAAGAACATTTTAATGATGAAATGACCATCTTTGAGATTATTTTGCAAGTAATTGAGTAAAATTCCCCAGTGAAAAATATTTGGCATCAATTTCTTAGAAATGCTCCCTTCTCTTTGTCCCTAATGGACAGAAGCACAAACAGTCTCTAATCACATGAAACACAACTCTCCTTTCCAGCCTGTAATTACTGTGGGGACCCAGAGAGACGCTAGTTAAGGACTCTGTCAGCTTGTCCGTGGAAAGAGCTGGAGTTATGAGGGGGTTCTGTGTGTTTTCTTTCTTTCTTTCTTTCTTTTTTTTTTTTCCTTTTCTCTGAAAGAGTTCACATCACAATCATTTCCAGTGAGGCTGAAACTTTGACATAGATTGTCAGTGGGGGAATAGATTGTGGTCAGCTAACTTTGCAACACTTGAAAACAAAATGAATGCTGTTTTGATTTGGAGGGGGATGAAATTGTGTCTCTGATCCTTACTGTTTCCTGCTGATATGGGGACTGGGTTCATGCTTGCTATAGAATTGCTGGGAAAAACAGAGGGGCTTGGTGTCTTGCTTTGAGGTGACAAGGACACCCTCCAAGGGCTCATGCCTATCTATGGTCTATGGAATCAATTTCTCCCCTGCCCACTTTCTTTACTGCACTCCCAGATGGTTTTCTCATTGGCTACCAATAGCCCTCAACATGGGAGCAATGCCAGGCTTTCAACTGAAACGTTCCTCCGTTGAAAACACCCAACCTGAATGCCAAGGATTATTATTCAAAAGCATTTCTCTTTCTCTTCTTTTCAATTATAACTTCATCTGTTCTAGACCTAAATGGGGAACTTGTGCACTTTGAGAAGAAAATGACACAGGAGTAGGGTTAGAAGGGGCTTCATGACCAGAAGAATCTGTGTTTACTCGGGGCTCGAGGAACCACCCAGTCAGGAAGACAAAACCCAAGGGCGAAGGAAAAACTATAAAATTCTCATAACAAGTAATGAATTAAATAACTCTTGAAAGGAATAGAGACAGCTCAAATCTTTTGATTATGTGATGTCTGACTTGTTTCCATCTTAATAACTTCAAGAAGCTTGGGTCCTACTAAATCCATCTGCTTCACTAAAATCCCCTGGTGATTCACGTGCATATTGAAGTTTGAGATCCCTGGATCTTCCTTTTGAAACTATTTCTATTTTTAAATTGTTCTATAAGAATTTGTTTACTGCTTAAAAACAAACAAATAAGCAAAAAACTTCAAGTCACTCCTTGTATGCTGAGTAACATAAAAACTTCCCATCCTGGTGGGCATTCAGGGCAATGTGAGGCGTGGCCTGATCCATCTTTCCAGCCTAAGTTCTCTCTGCTCCCCTAGGTATCTTCTGTGTACCCACTAAGCTAACTTCCTCATGCTTCCTGGGCCAACCTTCAACCTACGCCTTTGTTCCTGCTGCTCAGCTTGTCTAAGATGCTTTTTTCTCAACCTCTAGAATACTACTGAAATCTAATCTAGAATTTACCAAATGTCATCCTAGTATGTACCAAATACCCCCTCTCTTGTGGAGCCTTTCTTAATTCAACCAACTCTAATTACCCCGCCTTTTAGTATTTTGTTCCTCTTCCACTGAATGTATGTATGTTTGTAGATTTGTATATTTACTTCCCGTCTAGCATAATGACTAACATTTGTATCATCAGCAGTGATTAATTCCTAAGACTTTGTCTGATATGCTAGCATGGCTGGCCAATCAATTCTTCTTTTTTCTTTCTTTTCTTTTTTTTCCCATTTGAGCACCGTTCTGATTTCCTTTCACTTTTAATGGGATTTCGGTTGTAATGGAGGGTCAATTATAATCAAGCAGCCCTGTGAGGTAGGTAGAGCAAATTGCCTCCTTCTTTGCAGAATTTGGATGAATCTCTTCCAGAGAAAAAAACTCTATACTTTTGTTGGTTTTTTTGAAATTTCTTGACCAGAGAACCAGGCGTTTGGTTCCCCAGTGAGAGTCACAGCTTATACACAAACACAACTGGAAGAGAGATAACAAATTATGTAAATTTATACTGAGAGGTAAATGGCTCATATACATTATTTGTTAAGAACGCAATGTCATGGAGACTGTGGCTCTCGCTGTCTGAAAATGGCAGGAAAAGAGGGGTATCAGAGGGGGGGGGCAGGATGTGGGAGCCATCAATGAATAAACTAGATTACGTACACTTGAGGCTCAGGCCAGGTTGGAATTAGAGATTGCTTAAATCAGCAGGATCCCAGTTTATCCTGTCTGTTTCCCAGATCCAGGCAAGTCCTGAGCACTCTAGGCAGGGATGGACCAGGTGCTACATGGGACTGTGAGCCACTTTGCAGAAGGGATCTCTGATCGTCTACCTCCTGCTCCATTAGGTTCCTGGAAGGCTTTGATCTATATTAAAATGAAAACAGCTCAATTGTTTCTATCTTTAATGAAAATAAAAAAGCCGTGTTTGCCTCGAAAGGGGGTGGAAGAAGAGAGAAAAATTTAAGGCCATCAGACACCCAAGGGGAGAGAGGAAATAAAACTGCATATTACCTTGGGCTGACCGAATCCCTCCTCTCCCCACCCCCATAAGACTCTCAAATGCCCATCGGTGACAACGCCATCGTCTGTCTGTCCAGGAGCTCTCATTGACGCCGCTTCCTTCCTTCTGTCAAATTCCCACTCCCGATTCAATTTCAAATTGAACTCCCTCCCGCTTTCTCTTATTCTAACCCGGAGGAGATGGGGAACAGCTGGTCACCATCTTCCTTATGATAACCCTTCATATGGTGTAATTTTATTTCCTTAAATTAATGACAGTGCGTTGGGTGCCTTCCATCCCAGACACATTTTAATAGATGCTTTTAACATACGGAGGGCTGAGGGAGAGAAAACAACGCCTCTGTCATGTTTGGGCACATCCTAGATTTGAACATGGTTAAACCTCAACAAAGCTGGTGTCTTCCGATTGGAGGCAGAATTTCGAGGCATTTTCACATCCCAGAGCCCTGATAAGCATTCAGAATGGTGTAACTCATTGCAATGTGCCCTTGGGTGGAGGATGGCGCATTGTATAACACCAAACCCTGCTTACTTATCTGGGATCAATTTTTTACTAACTTAATAATATTTCTGATATATGAGCCCTACAGTGAGAGAAATCATATCCCACTTTTCATTTGCCAGCATTCTTTGCTCACAAGGCAGGAAGAACCTTGTCTTGTGGGTGGGTTTCAGTTACTCATGGAGATTTGCTTGAAATCTGCGGCAATATTAGGGAAGGTGATAGTATGCTTAGGAGAACACAGATTTCTACACTATTTTCTAAGGTGTGCCCTGAGCTTGAAATCTTGGAATGCTCCCCTGCCCCTCCGTCTTACCACATTTAGTTATCAAAGTCTTTTAATCCACTTTTCCAGAATTATCCTTTTTTTTCCCATTCTTGCAGCTGCCACCTTAGACTGGGTTTTCATTACTTTGCTTCTAAGCTTTTGTAGTAGCTTCCTAAATGGTCTTCTGTCCTCTGGAATTTTAAAAAGGTTTTCTTTGAATTTAATGTATTCTCTCTCTGTCTCTCTCCCCTTCTCTCATTTTTCTTGTCCTCCCCTCTTTCTCTATTTCTCCTTGGGCTTTTGCCCAAAGTAGACTCCGTCATTTCCTGGTCAGTGCGTGAGCTGTAGAGATTGTACCCCAGCTCTGCCAGTTACTTGCTCAGTGACCTTGGACAAGTTACTGAATTTCTCCCTTGATTTCCTCATTGGTGCAATAAAGAGGTTGAGGGTTGTCCCTTAGGGGCCCTCAAAACTCTAATTTTCTGAGATTGGCTTTCCTTGCATAATGTTTGCCTACAAAATGTTTGAATTCTTCATGCCCAAGCTCGAATGGCATCTCTTTCCTAAAGACTTTTCTGATGCATCAGTTAATGAAACCATTCCCTTCTCTAAATTATCATATTACTTTTTAATGTTTATCTTCCAAATCATTTTCTGCCTATATTGTGTTATATCTTCTTATAGGAGAGACTCTATACCTTGCTCGTTGCATATTTCATTATTCTTCTCTGTGACGCCTGGTCCCATGCCCTACTTGTAGCTGGTGTTCAAAATATGACTTTCATGCATGGCAGAGAGTAAGCTTGGGGTTTTGGTGTGAACATCAGCAAGCTCAGGCAGAGTTCAAGCATAGATGCACTGGTTTGGTCTATGGCAGGAGGTTAAATACAGGGTTGGGGAGAGGGAGACAGTGAGTTCAGCTGGGAAAGCTTCAAAGAGGGGCTCCGTCCATACCAGCATAATAGCCAGCACACAAAATGCGTTTAGTAAATTCTGGGCGAATGCATACGGAAGGGAGAGATGCACAATGCTTAACATTTATAATTCATATATCATTGTGCATTTCCAAACACTCTCCAGGTATGCTCTTATGTTTGATATGAAAGCAACAAACTGGACCATATAATAGGGCAGGTATGAGTACTCCCACTTTATAGATTTGGAAGTTGCATATCCCAGAAGCTTGAAGGTACTGTGTAGTAAACACATACTGGATACTTAGGATAAAAAAAGGAATAGCTCTGGCCGTGAGGTCATGGTCTTGGAAGGAAGGCAGACAGAAAGGCACACAAGAAAAAGCAACACAGCCATGCAGTGTTAGACTGCATTGCAAAACCTGCTCTGATGGGGGTGGACCAGGAGAGGACATCCCGTGTGGCTGAGGGGAGGAGTCCAAGAATGGGAACACTGGAGGTGAATATTAAAGGATAACCAGAAGAGCAAGAACTCAGGAATCCTCAACTCCAAGCCTAACACTGTTCTTTCTGGGGTTGGAAGAAACCAGTTGCAAAACCAGTAGGTCTACTTTTTGTGTGATGGGAAAAGGCCAGTGGCATATACTAAAATATATTAATGCACAGGTAACCTTTTCCAGGAAAATTCATGGTGAAACTGGAGACACAAAGGTCCCTCCAAGGCTGGCCCCCCTTTTGAACCCCAGCCGGCCTTTGGTTGGAGCTGTGGGTCTGGGAGACAGCCGGTGAAGGCTGGGCTCCAGCTGGTGCATTTCTGTTTCAGGTCTGGGCTGCTGCAGTCTGGGCTGGTGAGACAAAGGGATGAATGGTCTGAGGTCCCGAAAGGTGGGAAAAGGGAGGCGGGCGGAGGAGGGGCTGGGTGGCGGATGACTGACTAATTGCTTTGTTCTGTGGCAGGAGGCCTTTCAGCAACAACAACAGCTACTTGAAGGCCCATTGCTTAAGTGCTTTTCATCATCATTACCTCCTGTCATTAGTCCCATCAGCTGCTTCCATCAGCTCATTGCTAGTCAGGGGCCATGGCCTGTCACAAACTCCGTCTCATTTGCAGCTATCTCTCTCTGCCTTTATCCAGAGCCAGGCCCTGTTCCTCTAAACCCTCTTTCTGTGGCCGTTGGTGCCCAACCTGTTCCTGTATTTGACGTGTCCATCTGTTAGGGGGCCCGCCGACGGCTGTCTCTGGCCATTAGTGTTTCGCCTACTAGATTGAGAGGGAGGATGTCCGTGTCTGTCCTGCACGGCTCCGCAGCCCCTGTGGTCATGGTGTTGACTCGCACCCTGCCCTTCGGCCTGGTGTTGCATCTCGAATGACGAGACTCCCGCCAGGCCCTGGGCTCATGGGGACCCAGGAGGGGGTTGCTTTCTCTAGGATCCCAGAAAGAATGACTCCTCCTTCAGTCCTAGTATGCTTCCGAGCTGACACTGATTATGCTGACAGTTATCATTTATTAAGTGCTGACACGTGCTAGTGTGCTAGTAACTACGGTCACGTGCTGCTTCACGACGTTTCAGTCAACAACAGAATGCATATAGGACGGTGGTCCCATGAGATTATCATGGAGTTGAAAGTTCTTATTGGCTAATGATGTCGTAGATGTCATAAAGTTGTAGGGGACCACATCACTCACATGATTGGGATGACGCTGGTGTAAACAACCCTACTGCGTGGCTAGTCATATAAAAGTCTATCATATGCAGTCATGTACAGTACATAATACTTGATAATGATGATAAGCGACTATATAATTGGTCTATGTATTTACTATACTACACTTTTTATGGTTATTTTAGAGTGTATCCCTTCTGCTTTTTTTTAAAAAAGTTAACCTGTAAAATAGCCTCAGGCAGATCCTTCAGGAGATGTTCCAGAAGAAGGCATTGTTATCATAGGAGATGACTGCTCGTGCATGTTATCATCCCTGAAGACCTTCCAGTGGGACAAGACGTGGAGGAGGAAGACAGTGATACCAATAATCCTGACCCTGGGTAGGCCTAGGCTGCCGTGTGTGTTTGTGTCTTAGCTTTTAACAAAAAAGCTTAAAATGTATAAATAGAGAATTTTAAATAGAAAAAAGCTTATAGAATAAGGACATAAAGAGAAAAATATTTTTGTGTGGTTGTACAACGTGTTTATGTTTTAAGTTAAGTGTCATTACAAAAGAGTCAAAATTTTTTAAAAAATTAAAAAATTTATAAAGCAAAAAAGTTACAGTAAGCTCAGGGTAATTTATTATTGAAGAAAAATTTAAAAAATAAATTTAGCATAGACAAATGTACAGTGCTTATAAAGTCTACAGCAGTGTACAGTGATGTCCTGGGCCTTCGCATTCACTCACCACTCGCTGACTCACCCAGAGCAACTTCCAGTCCTGCAAGCTCTGTGCATGGTAAGCGCCCTATACAGGTGTACTGTTTTTTCTTAATCTCTTATACTGTATTCTTACTATACCCTTTCTATTTTAGATATGCTCAGATATTCAAATATTTATCATTGTCTTACAATTTCCTGCAGTATTCAGTACAGTAACATGCTGTACAGGTTTGCAGTCTAGGGGCAATAGGCTATAGCACATAGTCTAGATGCGTAGTAGGCTATACCATCTAGGTTTGTGTACATACACTCTGTGATGATCCTACAACTGCAAAATCACCTGACGACATATTTCTCAGAATGTATCCCTGTTGTTAAGTGATCCATGACTCTATATGTATATTTAATCCTGTAACAATGCTGGAGATAATGTTATCTCCATTTTACAGATGAAAAAACTAAGCCCCAGGGAGTCTAAGCAACTTAATTCAAATCACATTAACGTGACCCCAGTTTTTCTGCCTTCGGAGTTGTAATCAGTGGTCGCCTCATGTGGCCAATTAGTTTATTCCTTAATTAACCCTGTGGAAGAGTAATCGGAAGGCAGGATTTGGAATCAAAGAGAATAAGTTAAATTCCTGCTTTTGAAACTTAATAAGTGAATGACATTTGGCAAATTACTTACATTCTTTGGCTCTCAGTTTTTTTTAATCTGTAAAATGCAGATATATATCTACCTTATTACTGTTGTTGGAAGGATTAAATGAGATAATGAATGAAAAATGCCTAGCACAGAATTTTCAAAGAATGGGAGCATCATGTAAGCCACAATTGCTAATAAGAATCACAATTTGGAAATGCCACTGGGCTCTCAGGGATTTGTTTTATTTGAATTTCTGGCTACTCAATTCATGTTTTCTTACTTTTTATACTATTGATCAGTAAGAAAAAATGAGTTATATTGTGGTAACAAACAGTCTCCGAATCCTACTGACTTGCAGCAGCAAAGGTTTATTTCTCCCTCTGTGCTATGTGTCTTAGTCTGCGAGGGCTGCTATAATAAAATACCATAGACTAGTTGGCTTATGCACAGCAGAAATTTATGTCTCACAGTTGTGAATACTGGGAAGTCTATGATCAAGGCATCAGCAAGTTTGGGGTCAGATGGGAGCCCACTTCCTGGTTCATAAAGGACACCTCTTCCTGTGTCCTCACATGGAGGAAGAGGCAAACTAGCTCTCTGAAGTCTCTTATATGAGGGCACTAATCCCATTCATGAGGGATCCATCCTTATGACCTAATCACTTCCCAAACGCTCTGCTTCCTAACACCACCTCCTTCGAGGTTAGGATTTCAGCACGTGAATTTTGGGGGTACACATTCAGCCCATGTCACTATGCATCCACATCCTGAATTAGTTAGGTCTCTGCTCCATGGTCATTCTTACTCCAGGACGCAGGCTGAAGGGGCACTCCCTGGCTGGGCTGCTCTTGGCAGCGGTAGCAGAGAAAACACTACCATGAGCTGGCTCTGAAGCCTCTGCTAGGACGCGACACCTATCAGGTCTGCTCACCCTGCACTGGTCAGACAAGTCACATGGCCACTCCTGAGTTCAACACTTGCAGCCCAGTTTAATCCTCTCACAGGGAGACGCCCTGCAGGGAGTTGGAAACCAGAATGCTTAGCAAAGGGTGAGACAATCTGCCTCAGATTGTAAATGGGGCTGCAACTGATTTCGATAGTCTCAAAATTTACCGATTTTGATCTTGTCTTAGGTATTGCTCAGATTTGCCTAGGGACGTTTAGGTTTGTTTTTGTCAGTTTTGATGAACCGATGTATTGCCTAAAATAACAAAATACACTTAAGCCTAGTAAAAAACATTTTCATTGCTGAAATTCCTGGAGGAGAAATAACTTTGTTATTGTATGTCTAAAAGTCACTAGCAGCAAGAGTTTTTTTTTTTTTTTTCTTTTTCCCTATTAGGATAATTGCTTTTGTAATGCTATTTCTGATAATGTGATATTCCTTAGGAATAGAATCATCATTTTGTAGTAGAAAAGAATGCATTCTTTTATTTTTCAGAACTCTGAATTGGAATAGCTTTTGGTTACCCCAGGTTCCAGAAAAAGGAAGCTGAGAAACATCAGAAGACTGCCCCCACAAATTTAATTTTTCCTATTCCCACATTTCTTTGCCTTCATCTCTAATGTAGCATTTATCCTGGTTTTGCTTAATTATCAAGTTATTTATTCATTCATTCATCACAATCTGCTACTAGATTATCAGTTTCTGGAGGGCAGCGATGATTTCTCTCTGATCTCTGTATCCCTTCTGCCACCTGGTCCTGCTTTAAATAAAGTTCCCTGAATTGAACTGATTGAAAGTAAGAATTATCCTCAAATATAAAAGACTAGGCTTTTTCTCTCTGTTTCAAGGGTTAAAAAAAAAGCCTTAAGAATGTTTCCTCCTCTATAGAAAATAAAGTAGGGTCTTCCTGTTTCTAAGATTATATCTTTAATTGACCTTCATTTGTTCTTTTTAAGCCCAGTGCTGTCTACGCAAGTTGGATGCTAATATTTTTTTTTCTTCCATTCTCACCCCACCAAACATTTGCTTGTGCAGCTCACATTTAGAGATATTCTGCTTGTCTGTGCTTTGCAGGGCGGAGAGTGAGAAAGGCGTAGGTTTAGGGGGAAGTCACAGGCAATTGAAAAATGAGGAGGGAATTGTATACCTTGCTATTTGGGGGAAAAAAATGGAAATCTGAAGTCCTGATAGAGTCTGTTATATTAAATTGAGAAGAAAATTTTCTGTCTCTGATTTTTCTGGCTGCGTCCTAGGGTCAGCATAACAGAGCATGATATTCGCTGGTGGCTGATTCAATATTCAGCTTTTGCCTAAAGACAAGAGAAAGAGGCAAAGGCTAGGATCATACCACACAAAATGATTCTATTACCCATCTCTAAATAGCGGGACTTGAATAAGGAGAATTCTACTTACTCAGATGATAATGAGTTTGTTACAGCTCATTGAGGAGTCACATCGGCTGCTTGTTTACCAAAGCGATGCTTAGAGTTCAGCACAGACTTCTAAGGACTGGGTGCACACACACAGGTTTTTGGGGTGCCTAACTCAGGAGCTTGCTTACCTCTGCCGCTTGGGGTGCCTGGATGTTCCAGGGCTTCCAGATTCTCTACACGCGTCCAGACCACATGCCCTGTTCACTCCTGGCACAAGTCTTCATATTGCCTCCCACTGTTAATGAACACACGCACACATTCTTCTGTATATCTTCAGGCTCCTGGGCTACATAAAGTAGAAAAGCAGCACTGATAAGCTTTCCCACGTTCTAAAATTGTTATGGCAGCAGGAAGCAGGAGGGAGATAAGAGAGGGGCAGAGACAGGGGGATTTGGTCTGGTATCTTCTACCTCCCATTCACATGCTGTTCTGTAGCTTGACAAAACCCTTCTGCATTCATTTAATCATGATGGAATGATAGCAAACAACCCAGCCCTGTGATCCACAGACCTGAATTCTAGCCCTAATTTTGACTCTTTTAAGTCATTTATTTAAATATATTTTGAGTGCTTTCTATGCTGTGCAAAGCCCTGGGGGATACAAAGATGAGAAAGTCATCATCTTTGCCTTTGAGAGATTCACCATTTACTGGAGAATCATGTAAACATATAAAAATGTGATTAAAATACAGCACAATAATGTGTGTAAAAAGGCCTAGTGCATGGCTTCAGGTATCCACCCAATAAATGTGAGCCATTGTTGCTATTGTTGCTATTACTATTGTGCTAACAGAGGTGTGTTCAATATGCTCCAGGATTGCTAGGGAAAGTTGGTATCTGGGGTGTTATGAGGGGGTGCAGAGAAAGGCTTTCTGAGAGAATCTGCTTCTGCCCAGAGCCTTCGGGGAAGAATGGAAGATCCAAAAGTGAGCGAGCTTGGGGTGGGAAGCTGGGTGGAGGAGGAAGAAGAGAGGGAAAGACAGGCCATATGGAGGGAACCGTCTGGTCAAAGCAGGGATGCATGGGAGAGTGGGAATGTGCATGTGTGCAGTTCGCCTTGGCTAGAGTGCAGCCGTGAGGCTGGGTGACGAGAAGTGCAAAAGGGCCTCAGATGCTGGTTGAGGAATTTGGATTCTATCCTCTAAGTTATGGGAACAAGAAACATTTCATATATTTTGATCAGATTTTCACTTCAGAAAGCTAACTCTGCCCCTGGTTAATCATCTGTCAACGCACAACTGAAAAACATCCACAAACCTCAGTGTTCTCATATGTAACAGGCATGATCATGACCTGCTCACCAGGTAAGCACGTTACATGCATCAAAATAAGAAATAAGAGGGTGAAGGTCTCTTTTTTCTTGATGTTATCGGAAACAAATCCTGTCATGTGCCTCATTCCTTCAGGGTCTTTCCTTATATTACTTACCTTTTCTTTTCTTCCAGTTGTCACCATCCTCTTCTGGGCCGTCCTCTGCTCTCAGGAGCCTTCCGTATTAGTTTTCTGTTGCTGTGCAACAAAAGACCACAAACTTAGTGACTTAAAACAAGACCCATTTATTATCTCACAGTAGGTCAGGAGTCTGGAGTCTGGGCATAGTTTAGGTGGGTCCTTTGTTCAGGGTCTCATAAGACTAAAATCAAGGTGAAATCTGGGTTGCCTTTCTAGAGCTCAGGGTGCTCAGCTCATGAGTTTGTTGGCATTATTTTGTTCTTTGCAGTTGTAGGATAGAGGTCCTTTCTTTTCTGATGGTCACCATCCACAAATCTTTCTCAGCTACAAAAGGCTCCCCACCATTTCCTGCCACATGGCCCTGTGCTATAGCTAGGGCTCTCTTTTCCTTCTTCTGTCTCTGACTTATAGACCCTCTTTGCAAAGGGCCCAGTTAATTAGGCCACGCCCCCCACACTCAAGGGGAGGGGCTTACACAGGGAGCACACACCAAGGGGTGGGACTCATGGGGGCCATCTCCGAATTCTGCCTACACACCTTTCCTTACTGCCCTGTAAAAATGCTCTTCCCTTTCTTGAAATTCTCAAAGTTCCTGTGTGGTCTGTTACCATCCACTCCATGTAAACACTAAATTGTATACTGTTTCATAGTACATTTGAGCAGTTGCAGGACTAGGAGGATGCCTTCTCCTCCTCTTCCTCCTCCTCCTTTTTGTATCTGTTTGTACCCCCACTCAGCTCTGGGGAGACTAGAAACTTAAAAGGTGCTGCTGTTTTTTGTTCACTTTTTGATCTTGCCCTGAACTTTGCTGTGCATATGTTCTTTATTGCCATGCTAATAATACTTGCAGCAATGACCTTGCAATGGAAGAATGCTCAAGGGGCCTCCGGAGAACCCACTGGAATCCCATGCCACACGATATCTTTGTGGAGCCTGTGAGAGCAGTCCTGGAGATTGGAGATACTGAATTTTGGAGCCTCGAGGTAACTGGAGAAACAGCCTTATTTGTGAATAGGAATAAATTCTCTGCTTTAAAAAAAAATCTTACTCACTTTCAGTTAATGTCTAGCAGAAGCTTAACCAAAGCTTAAGTTTGCTCTGATAGGCGATCTGCCTTTGAACTCAGTTCCTGTTTTTCCTTTGGAAACCTGGTTTTAAAGGGGGAGGAGGATTGAGTAAGCTCCAAATCAATCCCCAAACATTTTATCTCTTGGGATTAACCTTCCAAGGTAGGTGTAGTGTGTTTGGAAAACAAATGAATTGCAAATGCCGTTTGAGGCAATCCATGTCCACCCAACTAACCGAGCCTGACAGGTTGTAAGAGATGATAAAGCGTATGAACTGCTCTCCATGCAATAAGTACAGCTTAGAGTTCTCTTTTGTTAACGCTACCTCTGGCTATTGCACGGCAAAATCACTCAATAACTTTTGATATTGAGCTGGGGGAGGAAAAAAAAAGCTGTGTCCGTTTCTTTCTTTCATGTTTGATGTAATGGCAGATTGTTAGGACAGGGCCATTAAATATATAGGTGCATGGCCTTGTCCTGGTCAGGTCCAAATCCACCCCACCCACATTGTATATACAGACTGATGTTTAAAGTTGGCAGATGGCTGTGTATATCCAGGGCAGACAGATGTATTGTGTATATAGAGAAAATGTATACAATAGACTGCATTTCAATGTATACACAGAGAAATACACACTAGACACAGTTGATGTTTGAAGGAGCAGGGCTGAAAGTCAGGAGATGAACTCCAACATTTTAGAGCCTTTTTCTGAGAGGCAGAAAATATTTGGTGAATAGAAATCCATCAGCAATTCCTCCTAAACTTAATAGTTTTATTTTCTCTCCAGAGTCACTTACAAGAACCTAGGAAATCTAGGACAGCCTGTGACCCAGTCTGGCTGGCCGTAGTTGTAATGCTCACTTAGTTCAGAGCCCCAGACAAAGTGCTAGCCAAGCATGAGATCGCGCATGCTGAGCAAACACAATGATGGACGGTCTAGGGAGGATGGGACGATGGACCATTGGTCTTATCCAGCAAAGATTTTATTAAAATTCATAGAAAATCAGAACCGAAGGCAATCCTGGAGATCGTATCACCAAATCTCTCATTTTGCAAATGAGAAAACAACTGAGATTCGGATGAGCTAAAAATAGCTTGTGGGAGGTCAAAGTATCTGGTGGTAGCTAGGAATGGCTTGGGGCTCAGCTCCTCTGATTCCTGCTTTATACTAAATATTCTTCATGGTCACTGACAGAAAAGATTTTAGAACGTTCACTCTCACTTGGACGTTAGAACGCTCACTACGTGTTTATCAGTGAGTGGCCCCTAGATGTGGGGCTATGTCCTTGGCATGAAAAAGTAACTAACAAACAACAAATGAAAGACTTCTCTTGCTCCATGGACAGAAGCAATTTTCATAGGTTTTAAGAAAGTTTCTCCTACTCCCTGGTGTTGCCAGAAACTCTGCCAGAGTTCTATTTTTTAGCTTAAGACTTATGTGTCTATTAAAACGCAGTTATCTTCAGACAAGGTATCACTTTCCACCTACTCATGTACTTTCAGGGTGAATGATTTCACCAGGATCTCTGCTGTAGAAGAAGGGAAAGGCCTAAGAGAGTTGGAGAGAGAAGAGAGGCACCAAAAAGAAGGCAGGTGTGGGATGGGGCTTAAGAACAAATTTCATTAAATCATAGTCTTTCCAGGGTCAGCCTCATAGTGAAAACTGTATTTTATGGATTTCCTTGATGTGCGTGAGTAGGAAGGAAGGAGAATGGCTATAGTAGATTGCCAAAATGGCCATAGTTCTCTATGCCTTGAATTTGGGCTGGCTTTGTGACTTGCTTTGGCTAATAGAATGCAGCAAAAATGCTGTTGTGCTGGTTTTGCACTCAAGCCTGGAGAGGATTTGCATTCTTTTTTCTATCTTGGGGAGACTATAGCCATTGTCATGTGAACAACCCCAGGCTAGCCAGCTGGAGGATGAGAGACCATGTGGAGCAGAGATGAGTCATGCCAGCTGAAATTTCTTACATCACCCAGCCACTTGTCACGCTTCAAATTCATATGTTGAAGCCCTAATCCCTAGAACTTCAGAATGTTACTGTATTTGCAGATATAGGTTTTAAAGAGGTGATTAAGTTACAGTGGGGTGTTGAGGTTGGGCCCCAATCCAACATAAATGGTGTCCTTATAAGCAGAGAAAATTTAGCAAAGACATGTGCATGCATAGAAGGAAAACCTTTGCAAAGACAGAGGGAGAAGATGACCATCTACAAGCCAAGAAGAGAGGTATTAGGAAAAAAATCAACCCTGCTGACACCTTGATCTTGAACTTCTAACCTCCAGAAGATACATTTCTGTTGTTTAAGCCACCTGGTCTGTGGGACTTTGTTATGAGACCCCTAGCAAAGTAATGCACCAACCTCACAACTAACTGTATATGCACAGACAAGTTTTGCCAAGATCAGCCAAGCCTGGCTCAGATTAGCAGAACCACTCAACTGATCCCAGCCCAAATCACCAGTCCATAGAATGGTGATATAAATAAATGATTGTTCTTTTAAATATGTAAATTTCAGGGTGGTTTTTTTCACACAGCAAAAGGTAACTGATACAATGGTAAACAACTCACCAGGCATCCTGCTGCAAATGCTTGAATGTTGATATGGCCTGCAGAATTCATATTATTTCCCCACTGGTCCTTGTGTTGGGGTGGGAGTATATTAAAAAACTCTCGATTAGTACAGAATTTACTCTGTGTTGATTTAGCCCCACCAGGCTTCTCATCCCAAATGCCAACACCATCAACAAGAAGAACTGAGTTATTGGTGCTGCTTTACTTGTTCTCTCTCCTTTTTCAGTTGTGCCCACTGTCTTCCGGTATGAAGAGCATTTCAAATGGGAGTCAGACACTTGTTTGACTTAGTGCCAGAGCAACCATCAGAGGTCAGGTTATCATCCATAAGTGCAATGGAAAGAGTGCTCCAGCGGGGTGGTGCAGGAAAGAACTGTAATGCGTTTTGGTACTAAACGCATCTGGGTTGAATTTCCAGGTCTGCCAACTTATATGAGGTGGAGGAAGCTCTTCAAGCTGATGTTTCCTTATGTATACAATGCGGATATGTTCTTTCAGAATTGGTGTTACATATGTTAAATTTACATTATTGCAAATAGTCTAGCATTCTGTATATGGTAGACAGTCAATAAATGTCAGTTGTCTATCTTCTCTATTCTACCACTATTGGGAGGCTCAGATTCCTTTATTCACTAATGATTGTTTGGTGTTAACAAGTGCCCTATTTCAGGCTCTGATAAGACAGAGGGTGAGTGAGATAGATAACATCCTTGTTCTCATGGAGACTACATTCTATTGGAATTATGAAGAGGTTAAAAGCTGTCTATCTATCTATCTACCTACCTATCTATATCGATCTATGATCTATTGATAAATTGTGAGTTACTCCCGAAGTAGTAAATCTCTGCTCCCATCCCATTACCTGTAATCAGAGCAGCTTCTCTTCTATTTAAAAGAGAAATTTTAGAAATTGGACTTCTGAGTAAGGATTGGTTTGAAGAAAGGGTTATCTAGTTGACAAAAAGAGAATTTATAAACCCTCCACTGGTTCATCTGCCATCAGGGAATTCCATGTTTTTCCTCATGTAAATGATTTTACAAGTTAACTCAAGCTTACTACTGTAATTTGACAATGTTACAAAAATATATAGCATATAAAAAGAAAATTTAAAAAATGTAGCACGCTTCTTCTTAAATAGAGAATGTTAAGCATAGAGTATGTTGAACATACTGCACAAATTTTCTTGATGGCTCCCGATTCTCAATTTCTCAGAAGCATTTGACAACACTGCCAACCTGCTCTTTGAAATTTTCCTAGGCGTTGACAACACTGAATTCTTTGGTTTTCTTCATACTTTTGAGACCACATTCTTTGCAATTTCCTTAATCCGCCTGTTTCTTCTCTTACCTAGTAAATGTCATGGAAATTATTCTTTTGGTGTCTTCATTCTCTGAACAGTCAACAATCTTCTCCTTGCAGATGGAAATGACCTCCGATTTCATATCTCTAAACCAATTTGCTCCTGAGAAATAAAACATTTCAACTTCTTATGGAGTAGGCATAGCTACCCAGAAGGCCCCGGAAGCCTTGCCAACGCAAGTCCAAATCTTGACTCATGTGTTTCTTAAAAGCAGCTCCTACTCTTCCCTTCCTGAGCATGATGTTATCTGTCTGCCAGTCATCCTGTTTGGAACCTCAGAGTCCTCATCATCTAATCCCACTCCTTCATGCGAGACCTCCAGCAGTTTTTAAGATCTGTTGATTGAGTTCCACAAATTATAACTTCTCTTTATTACCCTGGTTCAGGATCTAATTTTCTCTCACTTGGACTGTTGAAATTGTTTCCTAACTGGTCTCCCTACCTTTATTATCTAGCCTTCAAAACTATTTTTATCTATTGCTTTTAAAGCACTTTCCTTAAAGCAGAGTTTTGATTGTATCAGTTGCCTATTGGAAAATCTTTATGGCTTCTCAACTGTGTATAAAATAAATTCCAAATTTCTGAGAATATCACCCTCCTTGACCTGCCTCCAACTTGCCTTTCTACTTTATTTTCTATACAACTCTGACTTTGAAACTGCTTTGTACTTACGATGTTTGTTTTTTGTTTCTTGGGGTTTTTGTTTTGTTTTGTTTATCTTTATGCTCATTCTCATTTTTTTCCATTTGTCTAAATTCTACCTCTCTTTCAAGCCATAATTTTAAGCATTTTCTTAGGAAAAAAGATGAGTATCAAACAGTTGTTTGCCTACAAACCACAGAAGGAGAGAAAGTATTCACATTGTATATATTTGATGAAAAACTTACTTGTATTCAGAAGAACTCTTATAATTCAAAAATAAGAAAGTAAACATCCCAATTAAAAATGGTCAAAAAATTTGTTCACAGAAGAATATGTATAAACAGCTAATAAGCACATGAAAATATGCTCACCATGATTAAAACTGCAACACTAAATATTACATACTGAGCAGAATAGCTAAAATTAAATCTGAAAACTCCAAGTGTTGGCAACTCTGTGGAGCAACTTGAACTCTCATGCATTGCTGGTGGGAATGTACAATGATCCAATAACTTTGGAAAATGTTTTAGCAGTTTCTCATTAATTTAAACGTATACTTAACATATGACCCAATAATTCCACTCTGAGATATTTACTCAAAAGAAATGAAAACTTAAGTCCTTACTAAGGCTCATAACTGAATATTCATAGCAGCTTTATTTATAATAACTCCAAACCAAAAACAACCCAACTGTCCATCAAGTGATGAATGGATAAGACAATTGTAATACATTTAAACAATAGAATTCTACTCAACATTGAAAAGGAATAAACTACTGATATACACCATAACATGGGCGAGTCTTAAAAATATTACACTGTGCAAAAAAAAGAGACACAAAAGACACGTATGATTCTATTAATATAAAATTCTAGAACAGTCAAAACTAACGTACCCTGAGAGAAAACAGATCAGTGGTTACTTGGGTCTGGAAGGGGCAGAGGCTATCTTTCAAAGGAACATAAAGGAATTTTTTTGGCAGATGAAATTATTCTATATCTTTTCCTTGGATTGTAGTTACAGGAGAGAATACATTTATCAAAGCTCATTGAACTGCACACTTAAAACAGGTACATTTTATTGTGTGTAAATTATACTTCAATAAAACTGATTAATAAGTAAAAAAATATTATTGTCTTTGATTTCTAGCATTTACCTATAAGAGGACCTTTCAGGCTCTCACTGAGATACAATTTATTTAAGATGAATTAAAAATATATATTACATAATTTCCTAGCCCAGACAAGATAAATGTCTAATAATATGAACTCTTAAGACAGACTGCCTGGATTAAAGGCTCTGCACTTCAAGACTTTGGGTAAGTTATTTAACTTCCCTATGCGCCACTTTTCTCAGCTGTTAATCTGGGGATAACAATACTATCTGCCTCATTAGCTTGTCACAAGGATTAAATGCATTAATATATGCAAAGTGTTTAATGCAATGTTTGGTATATAGCAAGCAAGGACTATAAGGGTTTTTTTTTTTTATAAGTGGTTTTTAAATTCATTCTATGGAGTACCCTTTTCAAAATGTTTGTCATATTCTGACTTGAACTTGATCTATTTGTCTTTGTGTGCTGTTCCCATTTGATTGTAAGCCACTTGAAAGCAAGGGACATCGGTTGTTCTTGATGTCTCTCAAAGAATCTACATGGTGTTTGGATAGTTGGTTGAATTTTTATTTCACTATTATAATGTGTTCAGATATTGAAATAATACTAGAAACTAATAATTTGTGAGTGTCCATTGCATGTAAATTCCTATCATTTAATCTTCAAAACAACCTGGCAAGACAGGCATTATTATTAATTCCATTTCAGAAATGAGGATGCTCATTGCTGGATCTGAGAAGTGACCTGCCCCAGGCCATGTGGCTAGGGAGGAAAGTTGGATTAATGCTCTCCTGGGGCTTTCGGGTATGATAGAGCCATTTGCTTCCATTTTGAGGAGGCTGATTTTGCTCTGTTTTGTGTCATCTTGGGTCTGATTTTTATGTTTTTGTTTTTCCTTTCTAGTCTCTCTACCCCCTTTTTCTTTTTCTTTTTCTTTTTTTTTTTTTTGAGACAGATTCTCACTCTTTTTGCACGGTCTAGAGTGAGTGCCATGGCGTCAGCCTAGCTCACAGCAACCTCACACTCCTGGGCTCAAGTGATCCTTCTGTCTCAGCCTCCCAAGTAGCTGGGAATACAGGCATGCGCCACCATGCCTGGCTAATTTTTTCTATATATTTTTAGTTGTCCAGATAATTTCTTTCTGTTTCTAGTAGAGACAGGGTCTCGCTCTTGCTCAGCCTGGTTTCGAACTCCTGAGCTCAAACAATCCGCCCATCTCGGCTGCCCACAGAGCTAGGATTACAGGCGTGAGCCACCGCACCCGGCCTCTACCCCCTTTTTTTATGCTAGACTTTTCACCATTGTTCACATACCTGAGACTGATAAAATCTATTGTTGCTCTCTCTTTACAGCCAATGACATCCATTTTCTGATAACCGTTGATGACCAAGAAATTATGTAATTCTCTTTGTTTAAATTTTATCTAAAATAAGAGTATATGGGCTCTGAGAGAGGACATGAGGTGTTTTCCTATAATTAAGAATTTGTAATTCAAGGACAAGAGTTTTTCTATAAACTTTTAAAAAAATTGAGATATAACATAGAGTCAAGTGGACAAATAAATCATAGGTGTACAGCTCCATCATTTTTTACAAAGTAAATATCCATGCAACTACCACTTAGACCGTGACATAGATAATTACCAGCAGCTCAGATTCCTCCCTTGTTTAGGGTAGGAATTTATTCTGACACATTTTATGATTCAGAGATTTTGCTTATGCCTGTGTTCTGGATGGTTACACTTCTGAATTGTCTGATCTTTGCAATTATACTGTATAGCCCTGAAGTACCCAGATACTTCAGGGCTATACAGTCGAATGCCTTAGACTCTCCTAAGTCTGGGAAGCATGCTACATAATGGTAGAGGAAAGGGATGCAGGTGGTAGGCGGATTATGGGACTGATGAGCTCAGTGCTCCCACAAGTGGCTTTTTTCTGCAGAACCAACTCACTAGGGGCAACATTGCCCCAAGTTTCAGACTGTACTGAGTCTATTTTCGGATTTCTGCATCTCCCAAAGATGACTTTAGACCACAGTTTCCCAGCCCCAAGGCATCCCAGAAAGCAGCTTATCTTTCTCAGTGGGTATCACATCTCCTGCTTCTGCCCTGTGACAGTGTTTCTTTCATGCCTACTATGTCCCTTTGATCTGCTGAAAATGTCTTTCTCTATACTTCTGATTAAAATGAAATTAAACCTGGGGAGTAGGGCAGGGGAGGCTGGGGCCAGAGTGTGAATGTGTTGCCCGAGGCCCTGGCTGGGCTGTCTTCCAACTTCTGAGAGACTGCTCTGGCCAAGGGGCCTTTCCAGAGACAGCCCCAAGAAAGGACTGGCTGATGTGCACTGAGAAAGCCCCCAGCTCCCAGTGCTTTGGGGGCTGGAGATGTGGGCTGCATTTTGAAAATTAGCTGCCAAACCTGTGGAAACAGAGGGCAAGAACTGAGGGGGCTTCGGGGAGACTTTCATCACCCATTCTGGCCTTCTGCAGGTAATGGCCCTGATGTTTCTTTTTATCTGACCTAATTTTATTCATCTGATGATTAAGTGATGCGACAAGAAGCCTTTGGCAGATTCAGGTGTATCTTATGTACATAAACCATCTCTAAGAAATAGTTAAATTTACTTAAAAGGTAACTGCAGAGGTGTAAGTGGAAAAACTCCCTTATGAATTCAAACCCCTGAAGATTAGCTCTGGAGGGGGAATCTTCATGTGGGAGGGGCTGCAGGCCACGTGCTGCCACATGGCCATGCCTGGGGTTCTCTGGCTTTGGGATCTCCCAAGACAATGGCCCACGTGTCTGATTTGCTCTGCCTTCCTTCTTTGGCCCAATCTAAGCTCAAACTCCTTCCATGGGGGCCCTGTTTCCACCCAAGCAAGATGGGTCTTTTGAAAGACTTTGCTAAATACTAAGAGAGAGCAAGAGCGAAAGAAGCCTGGGAAATACGAGACATGTATTAAATACCCTGGCTCCCTTCCCATATAGATTCCTTATGCTACTATATCCTGGCTCCTCCAAAGGCTGAGGTTTATGCCCTTGATTAGCAAAGGTTTGCGAACGCAGGTGGCCCTTTCCCTGGTGTTCTGGCTTCTTATGGCTCAGTCTATATCTGCATGGTGGGGAGTTCCCTAATGAATGAGAACGAAACATCTGCCCTGAATTAACCTCTAATCTGGCACTCTTAGAAGTGGTTTATATGCATTATTGCATTTCCTCTTCCCCAAAGTCCATTATGGTGGATATTGTTTATTCCATTTTACAGATGAAGAAATTAAAGCTCAAACAGATTAATTAACAAACTCAAGGCTACACAAACTAGTAAGTGGTGGAGTCAAGATTTGAACCTGGGTGCTACAGTGCACTACCCAAGACTCCCCTTTTAAATGCTATGAGACATTCATGGTCAAACCTGAGAAAAGATTGTTCTGTTGTCCGTAAGGACTCTCTTCTCACTTCTAGTCTCTAGAGTCTAGACTGAGGAATGGGACTTTTCTCCTGGTAATTTCTCCAGGAGGGATCTGGATCTCTGCAACATGTGTACAGCTTTGCCCATGGGTGCCAGCCATGTAGACACATTATTAGGCATTATCATACTCCAGTGTTCATAAAAGAACTACAGAAATTAAATAATGGGGGATATCACTTCTTCACAAGGTGATTTTATGTCTTACAAAAGGCCTCAACACGAGATCCTTTTATCCAGCAAACACAGCAGTGAATTTTAAACATTGACTGATTTGCATACAATCAGTCAGGAATACATCTACTCTGCATGAGTAATCACTATTATAGTTAGAGCAGCTACCATTTATTGAATATCTACTATGCACTTCAAAGTTTATATATACGTTTCCATTTATCCATCAAAACTTGGCAAGGCAGTATTATCTTCCCCATTTTAGAGTTGAAGGAGGCGCTTTCTCATATTTATACAGAGGCAGGAAGGAGCAAGGAATACAAGCGTGGTGCTGGCTGACTTCAGAGACACTACAATGAGCATATGAATGAGAATATGTCTGTACCTTAACAATCTATCCCACCCTCCTATAATTAGTACAAACACTTTTTTCATTCTTTTTTTGAATAGAGTGATAAACTTCAAATACTTGTCAATCTCTGATAAAAATCTCTTTATTACTTGAACTTATTTCCTTTTTTGCTTTCACTAAATTTCTCCAAAGTCACCTTACCCTCTTCAAACTTCACTTCCTCTTGAGTAGGGTCCCCTTGGCACATCATATCAGTCACTCTCTATCCCCCTCAATATTCTTGGTCAAATAAATTCAATTTTCTCCACAAATACTTCTTTTTTTTTTTTTTTGAGACAGATTCTGGCTCTGTTGCCCGGGCTAGAGTGCCGTGGCATCAGCTTAGCTCACAGCAACCTCAAACTCCTGGGCTCAAGCAATCCTCCTGCCTCAGCCTCCCGAGTAGCTGGGACTACAGGCATGCGCCACCATGCCTGGCTAATTTTTTCTATATATTTTTAGTTGGCCGATTAATTTTTTTCTA